>JAKCPI010000084.1:0-210511 GCA_023213315.1 Euborellia annulipes
TATTACTAACAATTGTAAGTAGAAGTAGCCCTGTATTTTATTTTACTCCCCCAATTTTTATATTTTCTATCTTTACTTATCAGGTTCTTCGAAGTGATTCAAGGACACGTGATTTTGTGAAAAATTGACGTGAGTGATTATATTTAATTGACCTTCGGTTAGGGAGAAAGAGGTGTGTAATAATTTTAGCGAGAACATTCCAATTCATTTCTCAGTAAGAGGTATTATTTTATCAATGGAATATATTTTCCAATCATTTTCTTAGAGGCTAAAGAAACTTTGAAAAAAGGGTTTTGTATTATTTGGAAAAATAAAATTTGAATGTGAAAGAGCCAAATAAAAACTGGCAAATTAGTCCCCTCTCTAAAATTCAAAATTAATTAATTGTATATTGCTAGATTATCCAGATTGGAAATGATGAGCGTTGTCCGAACAATGGACATACCAACAATAGTGTATTTAAGTCAAGGGCTAAATTCATATATTGAATGTATGTAATTAATACAAAAAAAAAGGTGATAATGTAAATATGTTTGTATTTGGGCTAATTGCTGTGAAATAAAGAAAGTAAAGTAAGAAAAAAAAAAAATATCTGAGCGTTTGTACATGTTACATGTACTCTCTCTCATATCTCGGCTATAGAAAAAAATTTAGTTTCATTTTAATAGTAAAAACAAATTTTATAACCTTGATTGATAAATAAAAAAATTCACAGAAAAAAGTTATCATCGACAAACAGGTAAACGGGCAACGCCTAGGTAAAATTTTTTGGTAAATATTACATGCGAGTTGTTTTATTATTCTTTTGAAAAACGTATTTTAGAAAATTGGTACAAAGAGCTTTTTATGCTTTGTCTCAACGTCCCCTCTCTTAACAAACAGACTTAGGTTAGGACCTGCGGCTCCTTTTTATTCAATAATCTTAAATATTTTGCATAAAATTGCTTAATATTTATAGAGTTGAGGTCATAAATAATGCAATTTTGAAAAAGAGTGGAGGCGGCGTGTGAATATTCAAGGCAAGCGGGTTTATATGGGGACGCTTATCAGGCTGAAGGGCTTAAGCCAAGTGCGAAGGGCTGGCTGGCAATTTAACTTGGGGCCCAGATGAGATGAGAGATGGAGATGGAGATGGGACCTACAAAGGGCCGAAGGGCTAAAGCGCCACTTGGCAAGCTGTCCGTGCAAACGCATTGAGAGACACACGCAATTAGTCCAATTGTCCAAATCAACACGAAAGCCGCCGGCCTTCAACTTTGTTCCCACCCCCATCCAATGTGTAAACATGTTAACTGGAATTTGTCCTTCTCCGCCCTTAGGAAACCCTCCCCCTTTTTCTCCTTGAACAAATCGGGAAATAAACTTGGCGAGAATCGAGATTTCACAAGCGGCGACGAGAATTTATAGCCGACGAGTGCATACTGATATTTTTATTGGCAACGATGAATAATATATTTATGTAAAAACAATAAAGAGAGAGAAAAAAAAACAGGGTAAGCCTACTGCTGCTGCCTTTGGAATGTTAACTCGAAAGGGAAACAATTGGAACCGGAAATATGCCAAACATTTAAAAACCTGATAAAAAAAAAAATATATATAAAATGGAATTTGATTTATTACAACGACGAATTTTAATTTTATGTTTATTTCTACTTTAAAAGAAAAGAAAACATATGGTGGATCAAAAATAATTTTTATGTTGAAAAAATTAACAGAAGGGTTAAAAAAAAAATCCGAGGCTTTAGGCTGAAAAAAAAAATTGGAAAATTAAAAAAAAAAAAAAATTAATTTCCATTTTAACTCAAAAAATAGGCGGGGCCCCGGGGGTGGGAGAGGTAGAGTGCTAACCTCGTATACCAACTGCGGGTCGGACCCCGGCAGTCCGATAATTTTATTTAAGCCACTTGGATACCAAATGATTTAAATAAGAATGCCTGGACCCCAAATAAATGTATATTATATAAATAGAGTATCGTTTAAAGTCTTAAATGGCCTAAGTTGCCGGAAAGACTGTGTATGTGTGTGTGAATGTGAGGTGTGAATGAGAAAAAGGTGTGAGTGTTTAAAAAAAAAAAAAAGTGTGCGGAGATCGAGAATAATAAATATAGACCTACCATAAAAAAAAAAAAATATTGAGTTTTTTTTTTATTAAAAAAAAATATTTCTAAATTAAAAAAAAAAAAAATTAATTAAAATTTATTTTATTTTCAATATTATATGAACATGACAGGAATAAAAATAAAAAATAAAGGAAGAAATTATTTAACATTTATTATTTATATATCATCATGCTATAATATAAAGCGCTAGCCACGGACTTACATTTTATGTTACTGTTTACCTCTCTTTCTCGCTGATTGGCCAGAGACAGAGGAAGTGGAGTCAGTGAGGGAAATTTAAAACTTTAACTTTTACTAGAGTCTTCAAGTAAATGTAAAAATGGTTAAAACGTTGCTATACTGCCATGTCAAACGACCTGACGAATTGACATAATTTTTGTATGTATCTTGCTATTTTTTGTTTTTGTTTTTGTTAACTCTTATGTAAATTAAGATTTATTACAATAAAATTGTTTGACTGATCGTAGGTCCTGATGAAGAGTGCGATCGGCACTCGAAACGTCGACAAAAAATAGATTTTTGTTTTATTTTTCGCCTTGGCTGCCCTTGTAACGCATCCTCATATCATAATATCCAGCCATCAAGAAACAACTAGTTAAAACTTTAAGATTTTGCAATTGCTCGCCGAAGGCGAAAAATGTCCAGAGATCTGAGCTTGGCCCTTTAAAGGAGAAACAAAGAGGATTTATTATTATTATAAAAGAGACAATCTCGCAATTGCACTCGAAGAAAGAATAGGCCTAAGATAATAAAAAAGTTTTTTCAATAATCGCATTTCGGTGTAAAAAAAGACGTAAGCGAAATGGACGTACTGTCTGATGTGCTATAGAGGAAAGCCTAACATTAATAAGATAAATGACATTCTTAACTCGGGTAGCTCATATATGCCAACCTCTTTTTGTTTAAAAACGTCACTTACTGACGCGTTATTTTTACTCCAATAATTAATTAAATATAGAACGTTGGATTTCAGTATTCTTATATTTAATTAATTAAATTTGAACACACTTGACTCAGAGCAAGGAATATAAGATATATTTTCTCTTCCCGCCATTATAATTTACCTAGATTTTTAGGTTCATCTGGCTTAGTGAATTCACTCTTAACTAGCCTAATTCCATGGACAAGTGAATAGTAATTACTTTCTCTATATAGATCTACAGTGGACGATGCTTGTTAAGTCCTTTCTATTGCCTCGATCTGCCCGATCTTCTAGTAACGATGCGGGGTTGGCTTTCCTCAAGAAGACCATCTCTATTTATTTATTTAGATAAATCCAAATAACAGAACACTGTTGATTGATGATTTTGAATTTAGATTAATTCGTTTTCGAAGTACAAATGCGTTGAGACAGTCGCCTTTTTCTTGTTCCCGGGTGACATTAATGAGCAAGAAAATTCAAATTTACGCAATCTGCGCAAGAGAGCAAATCGTCGGATGTAACGTTTATTAAAGAAATTTCACTTAAATTTACTTCTATTAATTTGTTTTTATTCCTAAATAATTGATTAGTTGAAATATAATGTATACCCTTACAAGGTAAAATAACTAGATAAACAAACTAAGAAACGTTTGCTTAGAATGTTATGCGAATGAGCGATAAAACAGGTCATAAGTCATAAACTGTCGAAAGTGTTTATTTTATTGATGTAACAAAATCCATCTCCCATTGACAAAGACATATTAAATCGAATGAAAGGCATCTGATTTATTAAATTTGTTTTTAGATTGATTGTCCATATTTAAGTGATTCCTTTTGAATTACAATTAAAAATTAATAAATCCATGTAATGAAAAAACAAAAAAAAAAAAATGATTTATTTTCAATTTTAATAGCGAAGGTGGAATTTCAATAATTTTTTTGATCTTTTCCAGTTTAAACGCAAATGCAATTTTAAATTATTTTATTTCGGGTCTCGGGGTGCTAATTTTGGGAGATTCCAGCGGCCACAATTTTGAAGATATCGACCTCAAATTTTTTTTAATTAAAGCTATTTAAAATATCTACAACTTATTGAGGCCCCTTTTTTTGATTTTCGAAAAAATAAATTTTTTTTTTAGATTAATCGCATTATATAAAAGATATTTAAAAAAAATCCTCTCTATATCTTATAGATAATTAAATTAGTAATCATCGTGTTAAAAAATAATTAATTTTCTACCCTTAATTAATTAGCTGGAATCTTTAAAATGAAATGGAATAAATTCCTTGTATTCCTATGGGAAAAACTAACGCCATCTCTTGCCGCCACGACTAACTCGCTAGTCAATCGTGTCCTAACGGTTTTTCGAGACGCACACCTTAAAGACCGTATTTTATAAGAGTGAAGATCATATTAGTCAGGATTTAAATTTCTAATCATAATTTTTTTTATTTTAATATTGTCTATTTTTTTTATCCAATTATACAATAGATTCTACATAAAATTCATTTACCCTGTGTATGTAAATTGGAAGTAAGGAGGAATAGAGGTAGCTCAAATTTTCTAGTTTCCTATCTTCAATAAAAGAATTAATAATTTATAAAGCCTTTTTTTTCTCTGACTGGAGCACCAGATTTTTTTACTTTACTCACAGTAGAACAATTTCGATCGCCCACGGGGCGTGGTGTAGAGGTTAGCGTGCTAACCTCATATACCAAACGTCGCGGGTTCGGACCCCAGGCAGTCCGATGATTTTATTTAAGCCATCTGGATACCAGATGGCTTAAATAAAAATGCCTGGACCCTAATATATATAAATTCATAAATAACGGTTATCGTAAATGTCTTATATGGCCTGAGCTGCCGAAAAGACAGTGTGAATGTGTGTGTGAGTGTGAGTGTGAATGAGAAAAAAGTGTGAATGTTTTTTTCTAAAAAAAAAAAAAAAAAAAAAAACAATTTCGATCAAAGCGTTACGAAACGCTGCATCGCGCCATTCCGGTAGAGCTACTGCGAGAGCTCAAGTGACCAGAAACCTTTCTGATAAAACAAAAAATTTATTTGATCTTCTCATCGAAATTTATTTGAACAGATCAATAAAAAATTTACCTGTCGTGAATGTGAATTTCACACTGAAATTTTACTTCTCTAGAATAAACACGAGATTTTTTTTTAAGGTGACGGACTCTCAAATAATATGATTCTATTTGAGCTTCAGTAGGAAAGGTTCAAAAGACCAGAAGTCCTCGATATATAGCTTGTTATTTTTTTTGCATATTTTTAAGAGATCGTGAATACCTAAATGGGAAAATATGTTTTTGATTAAAATTATATAAGACTTTAATCCACCAAAGTTGACTTGTTAACAAAACCTGCTAATCAGCCAATCATAATACTATTATATCAATACTATTGATATAGCCTATTTCATAAACTTCAAATGATATAATGAAATAGAATATAATTTAATCAACGAACGTAATGTAATTACACGAATAATATTAACAAAGACTCTGAAGTATATGTCCAAATTAATTATATAACATCAATTCGAAATGATTTATACTATAAAATGATTTAATGCAGTCGTGTTTTAAAGATGAAAATATTAGAAGGGCTTTTTGAAATATAGGCTGGGGAAACGATAACCCTTCTAGGGTTCTGTAATGTTCTGACGTTGATTTTTCTTTAAAATTGTATACTAGCGGGGGTAACTATCTGATAAAAGTTAGCAGTGAATTGCACGCCAAAGTCATGGAAATTATGAATTCGACTCCCGGGGAGCCTGAGCTCGCAATCAATACAGGTCTTGAAGATGGATGGATTTTATACCACAAACGTCGACATGGGGAAAATAAAAGAAGTTTGGGTCAAAAGCAGTCTTAATTCAAACAGTGCCCTAAGGACTCAAATAGTCAGGCAATACATCGTTTAAGATCAAGGATAAATTGCGAGATGTGTTTGGGTTTGGGCAAATCGCGCCTCCTGGGCTCGAACCAAGATTTCACGTATTCGACGCGGACAGACTACCTTTATCCTAGATCGCAGTGTGATGCTATTATCCGAATTAATTAATTAATAATTATTCAAGGTCCCAGGATAAATGTAGTCCGTCCGCCGCGAAAGTGTGAAATCCTGGTTGGAGTCCAGGGATCGCGATTTACCTGAATATCTAAACAAAAAATCTTAGAAAAATGAATTTCACCTATTTTGATTGATTGCAATTTTTCACTAGTTTCATATTGATAATTGCCGAAAAGACTGTGTGAATGTGTGTGTGAATGTAAGTGTGAGTGTGAATGTTTAAAAAAAAATAAATAAATAAATAAACAAAATGAAATTTTGCTTAATACAATAACAAATAATTTAATAAAACAATGTTAATTTGAAATTGGTCGTAATAATTGAAACTAAAATTAGACTATTCGAGTATTTAATCACTTGCCAAAATCAATTATGTACTGTTAACAAGATAATTGCAAACTATCTATGTAATTAACAACTTTGACCAAATTTAGAGGAAAACCTCAAAATGGCAGAGTGAGGGGAGCTCAACTCGCACTCTCTCTATCTCTTTATATAAAGGATCAAAAAATATCCAGATAAGGTCACCTAGCTGATTAAATATTGCGTTTATTACTCCAGATAATTACTAAATCCATTAATTTCACTCGTGTTTAAATCAACATTAAAACATATAGCCTATTCAACGATACATCTAACGTGTATATTTGTACAAAGTATAAAATGATTTAGTACTCGTATGTAGTTTATGAGTTTATTTGAAACATTAAATATGAATCTCATTTTGATGTTAATTATAAAAAAAAAAAAACCATATCAATTATATAGACCTACATATAAATATTAATATTATAGGCCTACTATTAATGTGTTTTTGCACAAAAGTAAACATGAATTAATTAACGAAAAACGGAAATTACAAATAAATTTTCTACTTTTATTTTTTTAGGCGTGGTAATTAATAAGAAGTGTAGCTCGGGTAACTCGTAGTCGCCATCCACAGTACTCCTAAGATGTGAGCCCCTGAGTGAATATTAGCAAATCTATACTTATTATATAAAAGACAATCTCTGTCTGTCTGTCTGTCTGTCTGTCTGTCTGTCTGTCTGTCTGTTTGTAACGCATAGACTCCGAAACTACTGGACCGATTTTCATGGAGTTTTTTTTAATGGGTAGGGAATTTTCCGGGGGTGGTTTTAGGCTATCATTATATCGAATTAGGGGTAGGGAACCCCCCCCCCCTTTTTGGGGGTTATCAATTACCCCATATCAAAGCATTGGAAAACAGGATCTAACTCGCTTTACGAAAAATATATTTATCAAATCTTTAAAATGAAAAATAAAAACTCTTCCTCCCCCTAACAATTCGACATTTGAAAAGATTTTTCCGCTCTGCGCCCCCCCCCCCTAAAATTTTATTTTTTTTATTTTTCATTCGATTTTAATAAAATTTAAAATGACGCTTTCTTAGGGTGTAAATAATTGAAAAATGGTATTTTAGACATCAGAAAGTTCAATCACCCCCTGACCCCCCTGAAATTTATTTTTCATTCGATTTTAATAAAATTTAAAATGTTGCTTTCTTAGGGTGTAAATAATTGAAAAATGGTATTTTAGACCCCAGAAAGTTCAATCACCCCCCTGCCCCCCCCTGAAATTTATTTTTCATTCGATTTTAATAAAATTTAAAATGACGCTTTCTTAGGATGTAAATAATTGAAAAATGGTATTTTAGACCCCAGAAAGTTCAATCACCCCCCTGCCCCCCCCTGAAATTTATTTTTCATTCGATTTTAATAAAATTTAAAATGACGCTTTCTTAGGGTGTAAATAATTGAAAAATGGTATTTTAGACATCAGAAAGTTCAATCACCCCCTGACCCCCCTGAAATTTATTTTTCATTCGATTTTAATAAAATTTAAAATGACGCTTTCTTAGGGTGTAAATAATTGAAAAATGGTATTTTAGACATCAGAAAGTTCAATCACCCCCCTGACCCCCCCCCTGAAATTTATTTTTCAATCGATTTTAATAAAATTTAAAATGACGCTTTCTTAGGGTGTAAATAATTGAAAAATGGTATTTTAGACATCAGAAAGTTCAATCACCCCCTGACCCCCCCCTGAAATTTATTTTTCATTCGATTTTAATAAAATTTAAAATGACGCTTTCTTAGGGTGTAAATAATTGAAAAATGGTATTTTAGACATCAGAAAGTTCAATCACCCCCCTGACCCCCCCCCCTGAAATTTATTTTTCAATCGATTTTAATAAAATTTAAAATGACGCTTTCTTAGGGTGTAAATAATTGAAAAATGGTATTTTAGACATCAGAAAGTTCAATCACCCCCCTGACCCCCCCCCTGAAATTTATTTTTCATTCGATTTTAATAAAATTTAAAATGACGCTTTCTTAGGGTGTAAATAATTGAAAAATGGTATTTTAGACCCCAGAAAATTCAATCACCCCCCTGCCCCCCCCCTGAAATTTATTTTTCATTCGATTTTAATAAAATTTAAAATGACGCTTTCTTAGGGGTGTAAATAATTGAAAAATATATTAATCAAATATTTAAAATAAAAAATAAAAACTCTTTTTCATAATTAATTAAAATACATTTATCTGGACAACTCTTAGTCATATCCCGAGACGCCGCCCGCCAGGGCTCAGCGGGGTAGGGTTGCCGAAGGCAACCCTACCGCAGCTAGTCTATACTATTATTTAAAAGACAATCTCTGTCTGTCTGTCTGTCTGTCTGTCTGTCTGTTTGTAACGCATAGACTCCGAAACTACTGGACCGATTTTCATGGAGTTTTTTTTAATGGGTAGGGAATTTTCCGGGGGTGGTTTTAGGCTATCATTATATCGAATTAGGGGTAGGGAACCCCCCCTTTTTGGGGGTTATCAATTACCCCATAGCAAAGCATTGGAAAACAGGATCTAACTCGCTTTATGAAAAATATATTTATCAAATCTTTAAAATGAAAAATAAAAACTCTTCCCCCCCCCTAACAATTCGACATTTGAAAAGATTTTTCCGCTCTGCGCCCCCCCCCCCCCAAAAATTTTATTTTTTTTATTTTTCATTCGATTTTAATAAAATTTAAAATGTGGCTTTCTTAGGGTGTAAATAATTGAAAAATGGTATTTTAGACATCAGAAAGTTCAATCACCCCCCCCTGCCCCCCCCTAAAATTTATTTTTCATTCGATTTTAATAAAATTTAAAATGTTGCTTTCTTAGGGTGTAAATAATTGAAAAATGGTATTTTAGACATCAGAAAGTTCAATCACCCCCCTGACCCCCCCTAAAATTTATTTTTCATTCGATTTTAATAAAATTTAAAATGACGCTTTCTTAGGGTGTAAATAATTGAAAAATGGTATTTTAGACATCAGAAAGTTCAATCACCCCCTGACCCCCCCTAAAATTTATTTTTCATTCGATTTTAATAAAATTTAAAATGACGCTTTCTTAGGGTGTAAATAATTGAAAAATGGTATTTTAGACATCAGAAAGTTCAAATCACCCCCTAACCCCCCTAAAATTTATTTTTCATTCGATTTTAATAAAATTTAAAATGACGCTTTCTTAGGGTGTAAATAATTGAAAAATGGTATTTTAGACATCAGAAAGTTCAATCACCCCCTGACCCCCCTGAAATTTATTTTTCATTCGTTTTTAATAAAATTTAAAATTACGCTTCCTTAGGGTGTAAATAATTGAAAAATGGTATTTTAGACATCAGAAAGTTCAATCACCCCCTGACCCCCCCCTAAAATTTATTTTTCATTCGTTTTTAATAAAATTTAAAATGACGCTTTCTTAGGGTGTAAATAATTGAAAAATGGTATTTTAGACATCAGAAAGTTCAATCACCCCCCTGACCCCCCTGAAATTTATTTTTCATTCGTTTTTAATAAAATTTAAAATTACGCTTCCTTAGGGTGTAAATAATTGAGCGGAAGGCAACCCTACCGCAGCTAGTATTACATAAATCAATTTTTTTTTATATTCAAGGGGTTTTTGATCATCAGATAATAACTAGAGCTTAGAATGAATTTCACTATGATTGCGTTAGTAAAAAAAAAAAAAAAAAAAAAAAACACATTCATATGGCATTCAATCTTATTTAAAATATAGGCCTACTTGTTCTATTTACTGTAATCAAAGTTGTAATTGTGTACAAAAATCTCTAATAAAACTGTCTAAAACGTATAAAACTATGGCGGATGTATAAAACTCGGATGCGCATGCGCGAACCCGAGAAGAAAGGAAATTCAAATAGAATTCATTTATCTTCTAACCTGTTTTTTTTCTGGGAGTTTTTTACATTATTGTATTATACTCGGTGGGATAAAAAGTTGCCAACTCTGACCAAGGGCGAATCCAGAGGTGTTTCTCGAAAGGGGGTGGGGGGATCTGGTGTGACTGGTCGCACAACACACAATTTTTTCTTAATTTCGGTAATTTAAAGGCGCATTCTGTACTTGTTTGCCAGAATATAAATACAAATCAAATTTTTAAGTATTATTATTTAAAATTTTACATTAAAAACAATTGCGAAAAAAAGTATTTTTTTTAATCTCGGGGGGGGGGGGAATTACCCTTTTGCCCCCCCCCTGTATCCGCCCCTGCAAATAAAAATTTCATACTATTCTAGTATAATATCCAAATAACATTGGAACAAATATGGTAGCCAATCTATGTATGTATGTCAACACTCTAATTGAAGGCACTCTAGACAGGGGAAGTAAAGGGGTAATTACCCCCCCCCCCCCCCCGAGATTAAAAAATACTAATTCATTTTTAATGTAAAATTTTAAAAATTAATACTTAAAAATTTGAATTGTATTTATATTCAAGCAAACAAGTACAGAATGCGCTTTTAAATTACCGAAATTAAGAAAAAATTGTGTTCTGTGCGAGCAGTCACACCAGATTACCACCCCCACCTCCCCGAGAAACACCTCTGGATCCGCCACTGACTCTAGATAACACTAGCTTTAAATGGACCATATAAAAATATTTGACGAGATGTGTTTGTTAGCTGGGATTAAATAGGCTAATTCTTTACGTAAATTTTATATTAAAATATCCTATAAGAAAAGAATAACTACAAATGCTGATTGCATAAAACTAATCTCAAAACATTTGTTGAAATTCAACATAAACTCACTGTCAGTTCAAAATTCCTAACATTATTAGTAGCCTACTCGTATAACAAATGACACTTGTAATTGTGAAAAAATATTTATTTCTCTGTTTCGAGATTAGTTTTTTGTAGTAGTAGTAGTAGTTAGACTTTTATCCAAAAATTAAGCTTTAATTAAAACTTCCAAACACAAAACAAGCCAACAACACTAAAACTCAAATTATCCAACTTTGAATTGATTATATTTTAATGATAAGCATTCGTTTATTTCTAATTACTTTTTATTTCTCTTTAAAGATGGCAAAAAGGAATGAATTAACTGCAATATTGAAATTATTTTTTAAAACTTAATTAAAAAATCTGGTGTGACTGGCGCACAGCACACAACTTTCTCTTACCCTTCGGTAAGAGAAAGTTGTGCACCGTGCTGGTCACACCAGATTTTTTTGTGTCGAGATATATTTAGTTTCCGATAGCACCTTAGTTTCAAACTTGCATTTTAAATGTTGACTGCTTCAAATAAACTATGGTTATTTTTCAAAATTTTAATCTCATATTTGGACATTTTATACACAATATAGAATCGTAAATAAATACAAAATTTCATAAGAATTGGAAAAAAAATTTTAAATGCCTAAAAAGTTCCAAAGGGGACCCCTTTTGAATCGAAATTAACATACAAATCCCTATAGGAAATTAACATTGTTCCTATGCGAAGATAAGGTGGAAAGGGAATTTAAAAAGAGTAGAGAGAGACGATAATGTTTGCAAGTGAGAGGAGAGAGAGAGAGAGAGACATATATGTTTTCTTTGAAACAATTAAAGACACAAATAAATTTTAAAAAAAATGGGAATTTAAATAATAATTGATTTTTAATCTAATAAAAAGAAAAAGATTTAAATTCCGTTACCATGGCAACCATTTCTATCTTTCCTATGAAGAACAAGAGTAAAGTGGTCTTCAGAAGATTTCAACGGCAAAATGAGAATATACATTTTAAAGAGCATCTAAAAAATAGTTCATTTATGAATTTTAAAAAAAAATCCTTGGAGGGAATTTTGAGAAAATCGAAAAAAAACTGAAAAAGTACATCAGTAAAGTACTAGTACTTTTTGGCCGATTTTGTTCAAAAGCTTATTTTGAGATTCTTCAAAGGTACCTAAGTTAAATATAAAATTTCAATCCGCTAGCTCAATTCCTTCATGCTAAAAATCTGTCCACACATACAGACACACGCACACACACACACATACATACACACACACACACAGACCAATTTGCGGGACCCACTTTTTTGGACTCAGGGGACCTCAAAACATGTATATCCATCAAAATCTCGACATCGAATTTTTGACATGATCGCAATACTTTCTCTCCTATATATTTCATATATAGGCTAAGAGAAAGTAAAATTTTGTTTCTTTAACGAAATCTACCATGTACCAGTAACACCCAATTAATCGTCGAGTAACAAGAGATAGAAACATAACAGATTATATTAGTAAATAATTATTACTTTCTCTTAGCCTATATATGAAATATATAGGAGAGAAAGTATTGCGATCATGTCAAAAATTCGATGTCGAGATTTTGATGGATATACATGTTTTGAGGTCCCCTGAGTCCAAAAAAGTGGGTCCCGCAAATTGGTCTGTGTGTGTGTGTGTGTGTGTGTGTGCGTGTGTGCGTGTGTGCGTGCGTGTGTCTGTATGTGTGGACAGATTTTTAGCATGAAGGAATTGAGCTACCGGATTGAAATTTTATATTTAACTTAGGTACCTTCCCACACGCTCAAAATAAGCTTTTGAACAAAATCGGCCAAAAAGTACTAGTACTTTACTGATGTACTTTTTCAGTTTTTTTCGATTTTCTCAAAATTCCCTCCAAGGATTTTTTTAAAATTCAAAAATCAATTATTTTTTAGATGCTCTTTAAAATGTATATTCTCATTTTGCCGTTGAAATCTTCTGAAGACCACTTTACTCTTGTTCTTCATAGGAAAGATAGAAATGGTTGCCATGGTAACGGAATTTAAATCTTTTTCTTTTTAGATTAAAAATCAATTATTATTTAAATTCCCATTTATTTGTGTCTTTAATTGCTTAGGAGAAAACACATATATCTCTCTCTCTCTCACTTGCAAACATTATCGCCTGTCTCTCCGCCTTCTCTCATAGGCCTAATGTTAATTTCCTATAGGGATTTGTATGTTAATTTCGATTCAAAAGGGGGTCCCCTTTAGAACTTTTTAGGCATTTAAAATTTTTTTTTCCAATTCTTATGAAATTTTGTATTTATTTACGATTCTATATTGTGTATAAAATGTCCAAATATGAGATTAAAATTTTGAAAAATAACCATAGTTTATTTGAAGCAGTCAACATTTAAAATGCAAGTTTGAAACTAAGGTGCTATCGGAAACTAAATATATCTCGACACAAAAAATCTGGTGTGACCAGCACAGTGCGCAACTTTCTCTTACCGAAGGGTAAGAGAAAGTTGTGTGCTGTGCGCCAGTCACACCAGATTATTTTTTATCTCCATTGACAGTTAATAGCAGATTTCATTGAAGAAAAGACTTTTAAGGGAAGATTTAAAATTAAAAAAAGCATGGAATAATTAAATGGAGTTGTTAAATTTTGGTCTTTGTGGGTTATTTTATACAAGTCAATTACATTTTGTTCTTTC
Source organism: Euborellia annulipes (assembly GCA_023213315.1). Classification (NCBI taxonomy): domain Eukaryota; kingdom Metazoa; phylum Arthropoda; class Insecta; order Dermaptera; family Anisolabididae; genus Euborellia; species Euborellia annulipes. The sequence goes on from JAKCPI010000084.1 coordinate 13,914, forward strand.
AACTCTGAGGGAATTTCTTCTTTTGAAATCTCAATTAAAATCTCAGCAATAAATAATTCCTTTTGGGGCTGTTTAATTTGCTATCTGACTCTAATATAATCGGAATAAGTTGAAGTTTATTTTATTTTAAAAGTTTGTTTAAAAAATGAAAGCTTTAAAAGCCAACATTTTTTATTTTATTTTAAAGTCAAGGAGTGTGGGTTCGGATTCCAGGCTGTCGGATGAATTTTCGTCGTTGATTCTGAAAAATCTGCGATGTGAAATGAAAATTAATGATAACTAATAATTTAATTAATTTTTTTAATATCTTTCTCGGCATCGTAGGCCATTTAGACTTTATTTCAATTTATTTGATATTGAAATTGAAATAAATTTTTGTTGCATGAGACGGGACCTCTAGCGCAAAAAGAAGAAACTCTACCACTGAGCTGCCCATGCAAGTCCTTAAAAAAAAATTTAGAGAAATTGGTTATTGTTCATTGTTATAAAAAAATAACAAATCTACTCAATTTGTGATAGAGCATATTTTTACTGTTTTTCCCTTTAATGTACATTTTTGTTTTTTACAGTGCATCAATGCATGCATATTTTAAGGTTTGAGTGAACATCCGGGCTATAATAATTAGTAAATTAGTATATTTTACCCTACTGGTGCGTTTAAATTCATGAAGCACTGTACAATTTCTTTTGATAACTCGGACACCTTGAATATGATTTTATCTAAATAATTTTCGGTGAATACCTGAATTCGGATTTGACTTAACATATTCACACATTTGTTAAATATAATTTTATATAATCGAAGTAAAAAATATGATTGACAAATAATTATGAAATGAAAAAGAAATATGAATAGAGTTATGTTGAGGAACTTTGACAGATGAAACAATCGTATAAATCTCTCTTTAGAATCCGAATTCAAGGCATATGTCTTTATTCTATCCTAATTATCCTACGGGATATTATTTAGACCCTTAGCACAAAAGGTGGATACTCTACCACTGTGCTATGGCTCAAGGACGAGCAAGAATTCAGAGTTTGAATGCCCTTTTTGACATGCACAATCAAATGCTACAAGCATTATTAAAATTGAGGAAGATAGGGTTATTACAAATCTCTCTTTTCTTATTATTATAGTACTATTAATTTATTATGTATTATTTAAGGCAATAAAAAAAATTCTAAATAATAAATTTCTAGTTTTATTGGAATGTGAAATTAATTTAGTTCCTTGTAGCCGAAAACAAAAAGGAAAGTTTTAAGAAAATTTTGAAAATTCTAAAGTTCAAAGGCATTGGCCACGTGTTTCTGTTTTACAAATGAGTTGCAGACATTTTTAAATGAAAAGGTCTATGGGTATCTGCTATTAAATTAAAAAAAAAAATTGACCTCTATAAATAAGGACCACCCTACTTAGGTTTTAATTAAGTAATTTTAAATTTTCTGATCATTGTGAACACATAGTAGATAAATACAAAGGATTGGAGAAAAAATAACGAAAATGGCAATGTAAAAAACTAAAAATCACTAAAAATGCACATAGCCGATTTTTCACTATCAATGACGATTTATTTAATTCAATTAACCACCAGTTTATATAAATAATCCATATATCGTCAATTATCATTTAAAGTCTATATGGTCTAAGATGTCGAAGACTTAAAAATAAATTATAATATTCCCTGAATATGAATGAGAACAAAAGTGACGCTAGATAAATGAATCGTTTATTTCAGAAACCACCTAAGTGCGTTTTTTTCAACTTTCGGAAAACTAAAAAAAACTGTTTTGGTGCTAGAGTATAGGTCTAGTCTACTTCAAATATTTTTTTACCAAATCAAAAACATGCTATTGGGATAATCTATTTAAAAAATTATTTTTTTTCCTTTAAGTTTTTGAGTAATTAGTTTTTTAAAAAATTGCACTTAGGTGGTTTCTGAAATAAACGAGTGATTTTTAAAAATTATTATTGAAATTAAGTCAAACCATTAATTTTTACCTGTTTTGGTATCAAAGGTAAGTAACAGACACACTTAAGTATAAAAAAGAGTGTTTTGACTATGCCTAAATCGAAAAATACAAGTAGCCTACACGCTATAGTATGTCTATATACACAGCGTATATACAGAGATGTACTGCAGTCCTTTGAGTCTAGCATACCGAATAATGTTCCGTTTGTATTTTTCTTCGTGCACAACTCCACGCAGGGGCGTATATAGAAATTTTTTTTCGGGGGGGGGGGGCCCGAACTCAAAAATTTTTCTGTGGAAATTTTTTTTTTTAATAAATAATTTTTTTTTCACACGAAATTTTTTGCTGAACATTTTTTCTTTTGCGTAACCAAAGTTTTCCTTCCTGCGGAAAAATTTGTTGCGCTGATGTCTGTATATCCCTATATATGTATATGTGTTTGGGAAATTTCGGGGGGGGGGGGGGCGGGCCCCTCGGCCTCCCCCCTTATATACGCCCCTGACTCCACGCCTACGCTTGGGATTAGGTTCATCATCTGAACTATCCGACATGGCTTAAGAACTATATAATGTAATAATAAACAACAAAATAACACCTAATTTTCACCGAAAACTCACGAAAACTAAGTACTCAGTGTTAGGTAACCTTTGAATCAAACCAGCGAGTCACAAAACACGTGATGTCTACAGGGCATGAGAGAAATTTACCGCAGAAAGAACCTAAGCGACGGCGCTTAGGTTCTTTCTGAAATAAACGGATTATTTTCAAGGCTGCCAAATAGCATTGCTGATGAGGAACATTGGTTATTTCGGCACTAAAAGATGTATTTACCTTTAAATTGTACATTAGCACCAAAAACACATTTTTTGAAATTTTGTCCCTTAGGTGGTTTCTGAAATAAACGATTCAAATATAAATAGAATTCTTTAAAAAATTTGCCAATAAAGCAGCAGCAAATTATTTTTATTCATAAAATTAAGACTTCTAATTAAAAAAAAAAAAAACTCAGCAATTCGTTTTTATCGAAGGATATTTTTCTTAAATAGTATATTCTTCTTCCTTTAATTAAATTTTTTCTAAACCCCATCTATATTCCTTTAATTCTCATTCTCAATCGCTATTTGTAATCCGGACAAGTGCGTTGGCGTTCGTTCCTATTTAAGCTGAATTCTTTTAATTCTTTTTGTTTATTGATGTCTCTTAGTAGATTATTTATACATGTATATTTTTATCGTCTTTTTATAAGCAGAGAAACTTACTAAAAATGTATCGTAATCATCACTCTAAAAGTTGATAAAAAAAAAAAAGATTTAAATTATTTTCCATTTGCAAATAAACACAGAAACAAATCGGAGTTATAATAGATAAGAGAAAAACGAAAAAATGCTGGGTGATTCAAAACTGCTTTGACCCTATAAATAACGCTTTCAAATGAATTCAAATTTTTTATTCCATTGTGTAAAATTTATAGCCTTAAACAAAACTAATCCAACAAAGTAGACAGCTATAACCTTTTTTGGACAACTTTTCAATTGACGAAACATAATCAGCTTTGATCTTAATTTATTTATCAATCAGAGAAGTGAGATTGAGGTTTAGGAAAAGTTCAAGAAGTCTACAAGAGAAGAATTATAGTTTCGTGTGTCTATTTTTTTGTCGTTCAGAATAAAAAAAAAAAAAACTTGTGCGTTTCAAATGTGCCCTTTTGGCCTAACAAAAGAAAAGTCGGCTCTCGGAAGTGAATGCTATCAGCTTATCCAGCAGAACCTTGCCAAATTCTGTAAAAAAAGAAAAATTCAATAAAAATGAATATATTGTGATAGGAGGCTATAATAATAATAGGCTTTATCTAGGGAAAAAAAATAAAAACAAGTTTAAGATTCAATATTATAAAAAAAAAAATCAAATTTTAATATTCTGTTAATAAACAAAAGAAGATTAATAAAAATTATTTATCTTTTTTTTTTTGTGCTGCGGAAAATTCGGATAAATAAATGAGATTTATGTTTTTTTGAATAAATAAGAAATTGCGAATTTAAGAATCAAGTTGGTATTGAAAGAGGAATTTTTGTCTTTGAATATAACAATACATTGCAAACATAACATTTTCCAAAACAAATTAAACATTTTTGAATTAAAATTCTCAATTTTTTTTGAAGGTTCGAACATGATAAAATTTTGAGTTTAAGGCCTTAATAGTAATCATAATCTTTTTACTTTCTCTTACCTATGTATATATGTAATATATATATATATAGAGAGAGAGAAAGTATTGGATTCATGTCAAAAATTCGATGTCGAGATTTTGATGGATCTTCACGTTTTGAGGTCCCCTGAATCCAAAAAAGTGGTTTTCGCGACATGGTCTGTCTGTGTGTGTGTGTGTGTGTGTGTGTTCAATTTTAAGCATGAAGGAATTGAGCTACGAGGTTTACATTTTATATTTAAGTTAAACACCCCCCGGGACCGGAAAAATAAGCTTTTAATCAAAATCGGCCAAAGAGTACTAGTACTTTACTGATGTACTTTTTCAGTTTTTTTCGATTTTCTCAAAATTTGCTCCATTTTTTTTTTAATTCAAAAATCAATTAATTTTTAGATTCTCTTTACAATGTATATTCTCAGTAGTTGTTTGTAGCTGGGAATCGCAGTTGCGGACGATAAGGAGAATAAAACCAGCTTTAGTTTTTCTCTCTCACAACTTCAATTTATTGCAAATATTTCGGCTCCTATAGTGGGGCCATCCTCCCCTGTATAGGAGCCGAAATATTTGCAATAAATTGAAGTTGTGAGAGATGTATATTCTCATTTTGCAATTGAAATCTTCTGAAGACCACTTTACTCTTGTATTTCATAGGGAAGATAGGAGAAATGGTTGCCATGGTAACAAAATATAAATATTTTCCTATACTTATAAATTTTACATCTGAATTCATATGTTCCGTACTGTTGGGAACTAAATATATGTCGACACAAAAAATCTGGTGTGACAAGCACAGAACACAACTTTCGATTACCGAAGGTAAGAGAAAGTTGTGTGCTGTGCGCCAGTCACACCAGATTTTTTTATTCTACTAACAAGGAAGACCCGAAAAACACGCTCTGTCACCAAAAGTGATGCGAGCCCTGAAATAAATTGCTAACAATTGAATAACGCACACACAACAAACAGGTCTGGTTAGTTCAATTGTAACCAAAATACATAGCGCGTCAAAAAAATAACGTAACACTTGGTTTCTTCTTCAGAAGATCTGTTATAATCTACCTTAATGATAAAAATTTAGAAATGAAAAGTTTATTTGGCTGCCATCTATTTTTCGTCATTAAAATAAGTTGCGGACCCTCGGGCTTGGTATAGTTGATAGCGCGCCTTCCTTGTATACCAAGGTCGCGGGTTCAGACCCCAGGTAGTCCAATGATTTTATTTAAAGCCATTTGGATACCAAAAGGCTTAAATAAGAATGCCTGGACCCCAAATAGGTAGGACAATATATATTCAAATAACGGTTATCGTCAAAAGTCTTAAATGGCCTGAGTTGCCGAAAAGACTGTGTGAATGTGTGTGTGAGTGTGAATGAGAAAAAAGTGTGAGTGTTAAAAAAAATAAGTTACAGTATTAAAAAATTCAATTTTTGAATAGAAAAAAGTTTAGGTAGTAATAAATTTTTATCCTGTCTCGTGAGTATGTTTCAATCACATTGGAATTGTGGTTAATTACTGTAGAGCGAGTGAATGAGTTGAGTGCTTGAGGGCTTTTCCCCCTTGACGTCATTCGCCCCCGCTGCTTTTTCCTGTCTATTTCAACTTACAAAGCAGATGGAGATAATATATAATGTGTATGGTTTGTTAGAAAACATTTCAACATTAGAGGATTTAATTCAAGATAGATGAACAAATAACTAAAACTGGTGCGAACACCGAAATCGTGAAAATTCCAATAGTTTTATAGAAACACTCTAAAATAAATTAGAAGTTTAAGGAATTTATATTTTTTATAACCACAATAAAAAATATACAAAAAATAATTCTAAATTTGTATTTTGCACAGTGATAGAAAACTCATCTCATGTTAGGGAGCGTACAAGTATTACGTAACGCAATTTGGAGAGAGGGGTCTCGTAAAACGTTACCATGCGTTACAAGGGGGGAGGGGGTTGAACAAGCGTTACGTAACTGGTATTTTAGCGACTTTCCGTACTTTGCGCAAAATAATTGTGACTTTTACTGTTAGATAAAAATGGCCTTGAGCGTTACGTAATGCCTAGGGGGGGGTCCAGAAAAATGTTACGGGGCGTTACATGGGGGAGGGGGGTCAAAAATTGCGTTGCGTAATACTTGTACGCTCCCTTAGGGGCCAGGGGTTCGCTTCCCGTTCTAAGCGATGCAGATTAATTTTAAAGAAGGGAAAGGGATCTAATGGCCTTAAAAAAGTTTATCTCCATATTGATATTAATTGTATAATTTGGGAAATAAATTACTTTTAAAAATATTGCCAATGACAAATCAAAATAAGCTTTGTGATTGGCTAAAGCTGGCAATATCTTAACACCTTCCTTTATAAATACTAACTTTTAGCTCCTACTTGCCCTTAAAAATAAATTTCTTTCCAATAAGGCTGATTTTTATTGACGCGAGTTTGAAATGAAAAGCATAGAAAAAAAGAAGCTTTAAAAGGAATTTTTAGAATTTTTTTTAATTTTGGATCATTCAATCTTATTCAATTTTTTTTTTTTTTTTTTGTATACTGGAGAATTCAATCTAAAATAAAAATCTCTTTCCAATATGATCGATTTATTTATATTTTTATTGACTCGTTTGCTTGTTGACCTTTATTAAAATGAGTTGATCCTAAATTTAATGAACAAGCGAGTGATGAGTGTTCCTTCATTATATACATTTTATATAAAAAAAATTCTCAAGTCATTTGGTAGAAATGGCAAAAAAAGACAAAAAAAATGAGGACAAAAATATCATGGATGATGATATCGGTGGCAAAAATTAAGAATTTGATTTTCCCTGGGATTGCCTGGTAGTTAGACAACAGATAAAGCTAAAAGAGGAGGAGTCGGAGAGATTGACTCCACCTCTTTCATTGACGAATCCACAATCTATGGAGGCAAGCCTTTAATTACTCACCCAACCAAAATTTTGTCTTGAAAGAAGTGCGAGTTGACCGTCTTATATCATTGTTAAATTATTTTGTCATTGTTATATTCAACTTCTTCCAATGGCGGCTTATTAATTCTTAGATTGTAGAATTTTTATTTCCAATCTGAAACAAGAACATGAACAAATTAATAATCAGAATAATATATTAAATAGTTAATCTGTATCGGTGGCAAAAATGACTGGTTGCCTTATCCCAACGTTCTTTTAAATAAATAAATAAATACTTAATCTGCAATCTTAATTGGAAAAGTATAATCCTATATTAATATTCTAATATGTATTTTTACAAGAACAATTAAAAATATCTAATTAAGATATTAATATAGGAATTTACTTTTTCTTTTAAGAATGCAGATTTATAAATATTTATTAATAAAAGAATTTTGTTTTCGATTTAACTGCGGTTTATTTGTAAAAATTACAACGTTTCGGCCAATCATTCTGTGGTCTTCTTCATGCTCAGTTAAGATACAAATGTTTGAATTCAATTTAAATGAAATCGTCACAGATGTAATAACCTTTGTAATATTAACTGAATTGTACCTGAAGGAGGTCCAGGCCGAAACGTTGTAATTTTTACAAATAAACCACAGTTTCACCGAAAACAAATAAATATGGACGGGAAGAGTAAAGTGGTCTTCAGAAGATTTCAATGGCAAAATGAGAGCATCGAAAAAATAATTGATTTTTGAATTGTAAACAAAATCGTTGGAGCAAATTTTGAGAAAATCGAAAAAAAAAACTGAAAAAGTGCATCAGTAAAGTAGCTATTAGTACTCTTTGGTCGATTTTGTTCAAAAGCTTCGTGTCACGTCCCATGGGGGTGCATAACTTAAATTTAAAATTTCAACCTCCTAGCTCTTTTTGTTCTAGAGATATTTTGTTCACAGACACACACATAGGCACACAGTCTCGAAAAGCACTTTTTTGGATTCAGGGACTTCAAAACGTGTATATCCATCAAAATATCGACATTGAATTTTTGACATGATGAATCCAATACTTTCTCTCTCTATATATTAACATATATAGAGGTAAGAGAAAGTTAAAATAATTCAAATTTATGATTTAACTATTCCGGGAAAACTCTCGATTGTTATTTTATTTTCCGTATATTTACTGAACCAACAAAGTACATAAATATAGTTTCGGTTTATTTTAGAAAGCCATGATATTCTAACTTGTTTAATTATAATATGAGATTTTATTGTCCTAAAATTTAAATGCAATCTTTATTCAAGTTATAAATTTAAAGGAAGAAAACTTTTTTTTTTAAATTACTATTAAAAATTTTTTTCATAAAAAAATAATTCAAAATTGAAAAAAAAAGGGTATAATAATTTTTCTTATGTTAGATAATAAAGTTGCGATACTATAAATTCAAAACTCTGAAACAAGTGCTATTATATACAACTAACTGTAGTAAATAAATTTTCATTTACGTAACGGGGGAGAGGTTTGAACAAGATTAGAAATATGGGATGGAAGGGTTGTAGAAAGAGAGGAGGGGAGATTTCCTCCTCGCTTGCGTTTCGATGGTTGAAAAATACTTGGAATTATGAATCCGGCAAAATAATATAATCGTAAATCCGGAAAAGATCATTAACGGGGAAGAATTTTTCATCAAAAATTCTCATTAAGAGTTCAAACAAAAATTAATTGATTGGAAAAAAAATTCTCTTTGGCTCACTCAATAAGTGAAAAAAAAATTTGTATTAATATATGTAAATAAAAAATAATTAAAAATCAAAAAGACTGTTTTTTAAGGTGGGCGTCTCGGGGAGCTAATTTTGGGAGACTCCAGCGGCCACAATTTTGAAGCTATAGACCTCAAATTTTTTTTAAATTAAAGCTACTCAAATTATCTACAATTTATAGAAGCCCTTTTTTTGATTTTCGAAAAAGTAAATTTTTTTTTTAGATTAATCGCATTAAATAAAAGTTATTTTTAAAAAATCCGCTCTATAACTTATAGATAATTAAATTAGTAATCATTGTGTTAAAAAATAATTAATTTTCTACCCTTAATAAATTAGCTGGAATCTTTCAAATGAAATGGAATAAATCCCTTGTATCCCTGTGGGAAAAACTAACGCCATCTCTTGCCGCCTAGAGTAACTCGGTACTGAATCGTCTTCTAAAGGTTTTTCGTGACGCGCACCTTAAGTAAAAATAATTCGCAGCGGCTCAACATAGACAACCGTCTTTTGATATAAAATTATTTTGAATATATGATAAGTAATTAAGATAATGCGTTATAGTTTTAAGTATCTTCTCCATGGGGGGTTCCAGAAAATTTTACGAGGAGGGAGGTTTGAAGGTTTTGAACGATCTGGGCGATTATTAGACCCTAACATCCACCCCCATTGGTATAAATTTTAAAGTTTGTTTTTTATTTGAAGTTATATTTCATTTCTATTACATTTTTATTTATATAGATTTTTTGATATTTCGGAGAGGGCGGCTTCAGATGCACTTCTCTCTAACCTCAACACTTTCTATCTTCTCTGTTATACACCTAGTATTACATGTCAAAGGAAGTCTTTTTATTTATTATATTTATTTATTTAAAATTATATTTGTTCATTGAAGCGATTTACGAACAGGAAACGCAAAGCCAGTGAGTAGTATATTTAAATTTAATTTAATTTTCTCATTCATTTCACCAGTTATATGTATGTGTTATTTTTTTTTTTATACGAATATTTTAACAAAATATACATGGATTACAATAAAATGGAATATTTTAGAATTTTTATTTTATTTCCACATTTGTTTATTTTTAATTTATATGTATTTTTTAATTTATATTAAAATCCAGATATTTTTTGAAAAAATAAGTTTTTTTTTTCTTATTTTCTTTAATATTAAAACTTATGGTCTGAAGATTGAAAAATAGCAAAGTCGACAGAAGGATTTAGGGCCGAAGGGAGCAACGATCAAGGGAGAGAAAGTAAATCTCCTGCATCTAATAACTGGTCTGTTTAAAGAAATCGCTCTTTTTTCTGCTCCAGCATCTTTTAGAGTTGCCTTCCCTCTTTGCATCCACGAAATGAGAATCAAATCGAAAAAGAGGCTTAATATTTTATAGCTGAATTTAAAGGAAAATCCAACCATTCAGAAAGCATAAATTAGGTTTATATATGCTAATTATTTCACGATCGCTTGATATTTTAATATATTGATATATTTTCTATAATATTTTTTGTATAATATTAAGAGGGTAGAAACATTTATTATTTTTCTTTTTATAGCGTATATTAATTTTTTTTTTCAGAACATGTGATTCAAACTCTCTGTCTATCGAAAACAAAAACGTAAATCAAACAAAGAATATTTCAACAAAGCTAAAACTTCAAAATCTCGACGATTACAATATTTTCTCTATGCGAGAAGGTAAAAAAAAAATTTCTTTTTTTCATGATGATAAATTATTTCACAGTTTCGGTCACCTTGTAACCATCATTTCGCATAGACAAAAATTCACATTAGCATGGGAACTTTAAAAAAATTCTTAAGGTGCGCGTCTCGAAAAGCCGTTAGAAGACGATTCAGTACCGAGTTACTCTAGGCGGCAAGAGATGGCGTTAGTTTTTCCCACAGGGATACAAGGGACTTTTCTCATTTCATACTAGAGCTTCCAGCTAATTAATTAAAGGCAAAAAATTAATTATTCTTTAACACAATGATTACTAATTTAATTATCTACAACTTATAGAGCTCCTTTTTTTATTAAATATCTTTTATTTAATGCGATTAATCTAAAAAAAAAAATTCATTTTTTCGGAAATCAAAAAAAGGGCTTAAGATATTTTAAATAGCTTTAATTTTAAAAAAATTTGAGGTCAATAGCTTCAAAATTGTGGCCGTTGGAATCTCCCAAAATTCGCACCCCGAGACGCGCACCTTAAAGAAAATTAAAATAAATTTATTGTAGATTCATGTTAATATGAATGTAGGGGCCTATGTATTAGACCTGATAATGGATGATAACAACTTGAGAATTATAATTTTTAACACTCAATTTACACTCACCCCTAAAGTTACACGGATAGTCGCTATGGATCTGAGAGATCCATATGAGGAAACGTTGAAAATTTTGAAAATAGATAGGATAGGATTCAGGGGTTCGCTTATCATCTCGAGCGATGAAATTTTTCTAAATTATATTCTACCAATTAATTTAAAATGACCTCAAAACAAAATAAATTTTAGTATATTACTCTCTAGAAAATTGAAACCACATCATAAAAAATTCTGGCACGACTCCAAACTTGAACAAAAAACATGAAGATTTTAAGACAAATTAATTAACATTTATTTATTTTAAATAAATTTCGGTGGAAAATTATTTTTGACTTTTATTAATTTGAAAAGATTCTAGGGAAGAGGTGCTAATGAAACGTGGCACCGCATAATTTACAAAGGCAGCCTTCTCTCTCTCATCTAATTATACAGACGAAAATTAGTTATTTAAGAAGCGCCCTCTATGAGCAAGGCGGAGAGAGGAAAAGCTCATTTTTTTTTAGAAAAAGATTGCACCGATTAGGCAGTCAAAATATCGACCTCTGGCCAGAGACAAGACCACCCATCCAGAGGAAGAAAGGGCTAAGCGACAGCTACGACAAATAATTTACTCCGAGGCTCTTTTACATAATCTTGCATCTCATTTATCATTGTAAGAAAATTTCCTTATGGGTTTTAAACTCGCTTAGAAAGAATTTTTTTTATCTAGTTTTAGAAATATGTCAATTTTGAAGTTAGCTCTGACTTTCGCTTCATCTACGAGTTTGGTTTATAGTTTTTCGAAAATAACTAGATAATAGCGACCTGGAAAAGAATTATTAATTAAAATGGCAATCAAGCTGATTTAATTTTACAAAAGGAGTGCATAGCCTTCATAACACCGATTTGAACGAAAATTTTTTTATGTTTAGTACTTAATGAAAAACAAATTCTGTTAAAGCGAGAGAACGCACTATTCAACGGTTCCTCTAAAAAAAAGGTTAAAGATTTTGCCACCATGCCTTAAGTCGTTGCTAACAATAACAAATTAAAAAGCCATTGTGTGGCTAGATTAGTAGCGTTCATTCTTTGTAAACATGAAATCCCGAGTTCGAATATCGCCCTGTAACTATTTTTTTTGTTTGTGTAATTTATATTGTTTGGATTTCTATAAGAATATTTTTTAATATTAATAAATAAATAAAAAGTTTTTTTTAATTATTGGCTTTTAATTTTTAACTTGTTCCATATATTTAAAGAAAATTCAAATGCTTTCTGTCAAAAATACCGTATAATATAAGGAAATATTTAATATTATTGTAAATTTATTTATGTGTTCAATTTTTTAATAGTAACATATTTCTCGTATATTTCCTTATATTGTTTTTCATTAAGTAGGGCCTACTACACATAAAAATATTTTCGTTCAAATCGGTGTTATGAAGGCTATACACTCCCTTTGTTAGTTGTAGTTAAAATACTCTCTAATTGGTTACAAAAAACAAAAACAAAATAGAATTGATTCTGTGTTGTTTGTTGTAAAGTCGTAGTTTATTTCTCATTTCTCTCAATTAACTAATGTTAGTTATTTTTCAAGTTTACTTTCTTCATTCTAATTTGTTTAAAAAATAAATTGTTGTTTCAATTTAAAGAGAAGCTTTGTTTTTTATTAAAGTAAAATAAATTAATTATTACTAAGAATAGGGCGTTAGGTTAATGTAACCCATACAAGGAAGATTTATTTAACATATGGGTCATTAATTCCCGGAACTAACCAATAAGAACACTTTTGTTTTTTACAAAATTGGACTTTATTCACCTTCCATAGAGATACAATCATTGCAACGCTTCTTTCTTTCCCAATAATCTTTTATTTTTTTTTAATTTAAAAATGAATTTATTGTTATTATTAATCATATATTAATTAAGAAATTTTTAACATAAGCTTAGATGATTTATTTTAAAAATCAACTGTCAAATTAGTTCAACATTCTTGCAATAGATTGCAGGCTAGTCTAACAGCCGATCGCCTAATGACCTATATTTATATATTTTTATGCTTTTATAAAAAATACATAATATATAATAACATTTATAAAGTATTTATTGTTAAAAGATCAATGAAAATCAACCAAATGCATTAAATATTATTAGCTACCATTCTGACATCTCTTGGCAAATTTTTGAATTACTTGATTTTTTGGGCATACTTTTTTTGGCCTATAAACTCATCGTTAAAACCAAATCTCTTTCTTTCAAGCATCTTTTTGAGATCGGTGAACAGGTAGAAGTGAGATGGTGCCAGATCTGGAGAATATGCGGGGTGTGGAAGTAATTCAAATCATCATCGTTCTAATCGTCTTGTGGTTGGGTGTATTTTCTTGGCGAAGCATGTAGCGTCACTTAACCTTGCATATATTGACGACTGAACCGAATATCAATCTTTTAAAAGTTGGTACTACCGAAAAATAAAAGCGCTGTATGCCAGTCGCGGAACTTAATGACCCATTTGATAATATAGAGAAATTAGAAATCAGATGTCTTAGAGATGCGAAAGTCTCTGAACGAAAGCGAACTCGGCTGAAAGCGGGCTGATTATCAATATTACAAAATAGTGTCACTTATTAGAATACGAAAATTAAACTGGATAAAACGAGTTTATATAAAATCTTATCTTTTTTAAATGTTTTTATTCTATGTTCAAATTATTAAATTAAAACAGTAAAGGATCGATCCATCCTTCAATGTTTTACAGCATCCAAATGGAGTGGAATCTCTTATCACTTTTTTTATGTTCATAAATTTTTTTTTTATTAGAAAGAATCGTTATGATAATTTTTTTTTTTTTTGTAACTTTTGAGTCTTAAATGGAAAGAGATTCCTTTGATTTTTCAAGCTCTCTCTCCTTTCATTTCTGACACTTAGCTTTATTGGTTTCCAAAATATAATTTTACTTTCAACCCCTCTGTTTATTTCACACTTGTTGAAGCAATTTCTCTTTCCTATATATTAAATTATTTTCTAAATCTCCTTTTTTTTTTTATTAAATTTATGGATAAGTGCGTTAACTTTTCTAGAGGAAAAATTTACAACAAGAGAAATAAAGGGTTGAATATAAAATTAAAATTATTTTAAAAGGTGAATGAATGTAAAATGTTAAGAAACTTTAATATTTATATTTTCAATAATGATTCATATTTAGTGACATTCATTCAATGGCGGATTCTACCCTTGCCTGAGGAGGACTTTTTACTTCTCTTACCTATATATCTAGAGATTTTGATAGAAATACATAAATGAACGCAGATTGTATTTGGTCGAGCCATTTATTTATTTTAACCAACAATTGTAGACAAATTTTATTTAATTTAGCGAGGTTTTCACGAAACAAAAAGTCCAAATCTTGCAGGATTGTTGGATGTTTTCTTTAGATGTTGATCCAATAAAAGTAGCGCAGTAATTATGTTGCATTTTATTTAACATAGTCAGATTTCCACTTGAAATGAAGGCCTAATGATCTGAAGTTGATGGATGTCTTCTGTGGCGTAGTGATTGGATGATATGATGATGATTATTTTATTTATTTAGATTCACATTTTAATAAAATAAAAATAAAATAAAATATAAAATTAATTAAGATAAAACTAGGCGTAATGACGTAATGATTGATTAACGATTGCTGGACGCAGAATTTGGTAGGGACAATTATTTTATCGAATTTTATTTATTCCCATTTAATGAGATGAGCAAATCAGGCCTTGATGGTGCGTGGCTGTTGGATGTTATCTGACTTTGTTATAGTGGCGCACTAATTGGCTAGAAAAGTTAATTGACTATAAGTTAGATTCCCCTAATGATTCGTTTGTGAAATGATATTCGTAAAATTGTTATTTACCTTTACATATCATGACTCCTTGACCCTCCCCTCCCTCCTTTCTCTACTTTCTCTTCATTTTACCTTCAAATTATATGGAGCTTCTATTTTCCCTTCCTTTCAGGGGGGCTTTTTGCATTTTATTTCTATAGTTACGTAGCCATTGTTGTAACTAAGAATGAAATTGTTAATTGTTAGAGTATTTTATTAATTATATTTTCTCTTTTGATGGAAATACATGTTTTGAGATCCCATGAATCCAAAAATGGTCAGACTGTCTGTTTCGCGTGTGTCTCTGTATACAAAATATCTCAAAAACAAAAAGAGCTAGTAGGTTGAAATTTTTTATTTAAGTTTGCTATCCATTTGGGACTTTAAATCGAATCTTTTCATCAAAATTGGCCAAAAAGTATTAGTACTTTACTGGTGTACTTTAGGTTTTTCAAATTTTCTAAAATTTCGCTCCAACAATTTGATTAAAATTCATAAATCAATTATTTTTTAGATGCTCTTTAAAATGTATATTCTCATTTTGCCCTCAAATTTTTGAAGCACACTTTATCTCTTATATTTCATAGGAAAAATAAAAGAAATGGTAACAAAATTTAAATATTTTCCCATGTTTATATTAAATTTTACATCTTAAATTGGGCCTCTATCTATTGTGGGCCTACTGTCGGAAGTAATAATAATAATAATAATAATAATAGATGTCTTTATTTTTCTTGACATTTTACATTAAATAGATTTAAATAAATAAATTGTTTTAAGACCTTATTTCCCTGGTTGATTTAACCGTCGGGAAGGGTCGCAATAAATCATACAATATCTCAAATAATACATAGTGCATGAGAATATAATAAATCTTACATAGTACATGAGAAAAAAATAAAAATATTATTACATAAGTAAAATTGGATTTAAATTCAATAATTAAAATGAGTGACCAGAAAGTGCCTATAATTCCAGGCACTTCGACAATATTTAATTAGCTTATTGATATTAGCATTACCATTCAAATACAATATGATTCTTTCTAAGTTGAGGAATTCATTTTCTAAATATAATAATCTAAAGTTTCTAAAAATTGGGCATTCACAAATAAAATGATATACATCCTCTTCCACATTCATATTACAAAGCGAGCATAAACCAACATCATTCCTATATGCGTACTTATTTAAGTAAAGGAGCTCTCCCCTAATTTTCAGTATCCAAGCGATAGTTTGAGAATCATACTGACTATTCACTATTTTAAAACTTAAATCTAATTTGTTATATAGATTTTGTTTAGTACTATTCTGAGCCAGAGATATAAAATCATTGAATAATTTATTTTTAACAATGTCTAGGACTTCAGTAACAGTAATTTTTCTTTCAAATAAATCATCCAACGATACTGAATATGACTCAGTAATTGCTCTCCAATCACTGTACCAAAATAATTTCCTTTTAATAATTTCTCTTACAAGAATGGCCGGATATCTATTGTCAGGGAGGTTCAAACATCTAAGTATATATTTTAAGTGTAGTTTGAGAGCATACAGAAAAGTTGGGTGAACGTCACTCTCCAAATAGACGAAAAAAATCTGGGGTGAATTTGGGGAGATTAAAAATTTTTTTGAAGAAATATTTGAATGGCAACTCAACCTTCCCAAACATTCTAGAACCCCACATTGTGCTCCATAACAGAGAATTGCTCGTGAGACAGCAAAGAAGATGTGCAGCTTTGAAGAAAAAGGAACATTTTTTTATTTAGTATATTATTAAACGAATTTAATGCAAATTTTGCTTTGGAAACCTTCTCCTCCAAATGTTTCTCCATCGATAATCCAGATGTAAGAGTTATACCCAAGTATTTATAACTATTAACAACTTCGATATTCTCTCCTCTGTAATTCCACACTTCGTGTTTGGCAGGCCTTCCCCCATTCCTAAATACTACTATTTTGGATTTATTTAAGTTTACAACCAAATTCCATTTTTTACAATATTCATCCAATTGATCCACCATTTCCTGCAAGTCATTTTTATTAGTGGCAAGTAGCACCAAATCATCCGCGTACTGTCGGAAGTATATGTCGACACAAAAAATCTGGTGTGACAAGCACAGTACACAACTTTCAATTACCAAATGTATAATTGTGTGCTGTGCGACCAGTAACGCCAGTTTTTAAGCATGAAATATTTTTTTCTATCGATCTCTTTCTTTCTTCCCTTTTATTTAATGAATTGCCATATTTCTTGAAATATTGAAGTTCAGTTATTTCAAATCAACTTCCAACACTCTGTTAAAAGAAAAAGTTCGACATTTTTAGTAACTCATTCAAATGAATGGATATATAAAGGATTATTATAATACTTTCACCAAATCTCTAAACTAATAAAATTTTATATCAATGGTCTTAGAATGAGCTTCAAAACGATTCCTAAAGGCTAAGAAATTTTTCTATTTCATTTAATTAGAAAATAAAAATTGATTGATAAAGTATATCATTTAATATTTAGTAGGCCTATAACAAAAAATCTGGTGTGATTGGCGCACAGCACACAACTTTCTCTTACCTTCGGTATTCGAAAGTTGTGTTCTGTGCTTGTCACGCCAGATTTTTCGTGTCGACATATATTTAGTTCCCGACAGTACGGAACAATTGTATTCACTATGTAAAATTTATAAGTATGGGAAAATATTTATATTTTGTTACCATGGGAACCATTTCTCCTCTTTTCTATGAAATACAAGAGTAAAGTGGTGTTCAGAAGATTTCAATCGCAAAATGAGAATATACATTTTAAAGAGCATCTAAAAAATAATTGATTTATGAATTTTAAAAAAAATCGTTGGAGCAAATTTTGAGAAAATCGAAAAAAAACTGAAAAAGTGCATCAGTAAAGTACTAGTACTCTTTGGCCGATTTTGTTCAAAAGCTTCGTGTCACGTCCCATGGGGGTGCCTAACTTAAATATAAAATTTCAACCTCCTAGCTCTTTTCGTTCATTGAGATATTTTGTTCAGACAGACAGACACACAGACAGACAGACAGACCATGTCGCGAAAACCACTTTTTTGGATTCAGGGGACCTCAAAACGTGAAGATCCATCAAAATCTCGACATCGAATTTTTGACATGAATCCAATACTTTCTATATATTTCATATATAGGGTAAGAGAAAGTAAAAAAAAGGCGGGCTTTCCGTCTAGCCAAAGGAACTGCGCCCGCTGGAACATCTTGCTCGTCTTCGGCCTACGGTAGATAGAAGGAAATAAAGAGAAGGAGAAGGTGGGCGTGGCCTCGCCAAGACTTCGGCTAATCTCGCCTTCCTCCACCGTCGCTCGGGCGCTGGGAACGCATTTTTGTTAGGAACGCGTTTTTGTTACGCTACATTTTCTCCCAATTCACACTTCGTTCCAAAAAAGAAGTGTTTTGTATAGATAAGAAATTTCACCTCTTTTTCAAAATTTTTTTGAAATGGAACTTCATTAAACACTGAGGCAATTCGATGTCTGATCCTCAAAAAGCGTTACGGAACGCTGCATCCTTCCCTCGGGTAGCGGTTTTCTTCCAGAAAGGGAAATAGTCAAGGATCATGTTCCTTCCCTCTCTCCTAGAGACAAGACGATTTTGCGAACGCCCTTTTTGAGTTTTAAATTTTTTTCTAAAGCTTTTTTTTTTGTCAGATTATATATTTCAAGGCGTTATTATTATGCAGAGTAGACACAAGAAATTAAAGATTCAACCGAAAAGGAAAAGTTCGAAGTAAATAAAAAACCGATGTTACCAGTCTATATTTTACAAGAAAAGATGTCTAGTCTATTCGTCAAACATTGAGCTTCTCTCAACGATTCTCTTTATAAACGGAATAAAAATAGAAAATTTATACTTATGTACATAAATAAATAAATAAATAAATAAAGTTAGTTCATCCAATTCAAACTCACAAAAATATTCATGTTTTTATGTAACTCTTAAACAGTTCAAATATTCTCTCTAAGAAAAAAAAAAATATGTTTATAATGTTTTTGCAGTTAATGAATGATAAAAGTCGATAATGGTCAAAATACATAGCCTTTTTTTATACTTATTTATTTTTGTTCAGTTAAAAAAAAAAGTTAAACAAATTAAAGAGAAAAATGATCAACTTAAAAAGTTGATAGAAAATTTTTTTTTTTACGAAAAGAAAGTTTAGAAAATAGAAGTTTGTTTCTCAAGTGTGAGTGAGAAGAGTTAACTCGTCAAAGAAATTAAATGATAAAAAAAGATAAATAGAATTATATATTAAGAAAGTTCGAATTATAAAAATAATAATAATAATAATAATAGCCTGGTTTTCAATGCATAATTTATTATATCGATTATAAAAAAGGTAGAATTAAATTTTTTATTAACTTGAGTTAAATAAAAGCTTTAGAATAAAATAAGATATCGTCTTTTATAGAAGTAATTTTCAGTTTATAGTCAATGCTACATACACAGACTACTAACTCTTTTACAATCAAATTGTTATGACGAAAACAATAAAAATTATATTTAAAATTTATTAAGCTCTTCCCATCCATAGCCGAGAGGTTATAGGAAGTGAGTGACAATGGCAATATTAATTACCTTAATAGCTAAGAGGTGTGGGTTCGAATCCCATCCAATCCTATAGCCAATCTCATGCTATTAAACTAGGAATGTTTGGGGGCTACGTGTTGTTTCTAAATAATTTTTATATGTAAGTACATCAGTTCTCGAAAACATCTAACGATTTTTTTTTTTTTAATTTTAAATATATATATTTATATTTTGATATATATAGACCTACTAAATATTTATTTTCGGTATGACTATGAAATTACGCTAGGTATCGTCTTTGGGAAAATTCGGGTAGGGTTACTAGTACTTGACTGATGTACTTTTTTTTAATTTTATCAAAATTCGCTCTGATTATTTTCAAATTTTAGAATTTATATAAAAAAATAATCAGAAGGGAGCAGAAGCAACCAAGAACTAAAGCCTCCGTTCTTCAACAATTGCCGAGACTTTTCGGGAAAACTTTATTCTTCCATCAATAGTTTTTCAAATTATACGTCAGTGAGAATGGTGATGATCATTTTAAGTCAAATGAATAACTCATAAATATACACTTGAATATACAATTTGAAAGTCTCTTGATGGGAGAATAAAGTTTTCCCGAAAAATCACGGTAATTGTTGAAAATCGGAGGTTTTAATTTTTTGGCTGCTCCAGCTCCCTTCCTATTGTATAAATGAATAACCACATACTTCATTGGTTATATAAAAAAAGTCTTATATGGCACATGCTCAAAAGTCTAAAAAAGCATGTATTCATACTATATATACACTCGAGAAGTGAAACTTTTACACAACTCACATTCATACGATAGGAAATTGATTTAAGTCTAGTAGCAGACATTCTTGTATCTGTGTGACGTCATTGCGCAAGGATTTCCTGGTCTTTTGCCCCTATGTGCGGCAATCCTCCAACCGAAGTGAAGGGTATGAAGAGACCTGCTACCGTGCATAATGAAGAAGTTCGATTTAAAAAAATAACTTTGCAATGTTGCCGGGAATCGAACCTGAGTTTTTCACTAGATTATTCCTCAAAGAGAAGGAAATTTGTGATCCTTCATTGCAGGATCTCTTTAATTTCTTTTATTGTCCGACCAACCAAGCGGATTAATTCATCAATTCTCTAATTTATGTTAACTATTTGTATAGGCAAGTACGAAGTTAGTACAAGTAAGTTTAATAACATTAGTATGTTAATAGGAGAGCAGAGCGCAAGATGAGGATGGGTGAGGAGGCTGCGAGTGAGGGTGTCACGAGAAGGAAGCCATGTTGCCAATTAGCAAAGCACAGGCATCTTTCCTTTCTTGCTTGGCTTCTACTATGTATTTCTCGTTCAAAGAAGAAATCTTTAATGAAATTTCCTCTTTAAATTATAACATTTTCCCTTGAAATTATAAAATTCGCCAAGAAAGAATCTTGATAGCTAGCTGTGAGCAAGTTTGTCTGCCTATTTAAGAAAAATAAGAGCTTTAAGAATATACCTAATTTATTCGTGGAGGAATATTGAACTTGTTATTTCTGAGTGGATGTTCATTAAAATTCATTGTGAAAGGTGTCTGTATATTAACTATTCTTCTACAGCTATATTCTATATGTAGTATAGGCCTACTATATATACTTTTTACATTTTATTATTATTTAAAGAGAGTTTGTTTGTAAAACTCAGAAAACGATTTGAAAGATACTTTCCATCGCTCATAACTAAGTAATAAATAAATTGTATAGATTTCGTGTTAATCAAGGTACCATCCTGCTTAATAAATACATTAAATAGAATAAATTATGACGATTTGATGTACTGACACGATTAAAGATAAACGTCTTAACATTGGCTGAAAAGGAGGATATCGGAGCTCAAAGGATCAGGCGCAACTGACTCAATCATTTTAATTAATTGGTTGAAGAGAACGCGTGAATGCCACCCCTTGTAAAACGTGCAAAACAGCAAATCGTGAAACCCTATACATTGGACAAACATCGAGGACCCTACGAACACGGTTAAAGGAACACTTCAACACATGTGCCAAGTTACTGCTTTGAATTCGCACGCAATATCCTTCATTCATGAATTTTCTTCCGAAGACACCAAGATTTTATATAGTGAACCGAATTTGATAAGAAGAACTTTCTGGGAATCTATGTTTGTAAATATCTACAGTGACCACGCGGTTAACTTCAAGATTGATTATGAACAAGCCTCATTTGTGTGGGGAGCATAATTAAAAAACTCAAAAAGACAATTTATGTCAAGAAAACATTAGCCGTGGAACAAAAGTTTTAAGAACTAACGCGTTTTTTAATTTATGAGTGAGTCTAACTGTGGATGATTGATTTTGTGGGTTGTGTTTTATTTAACCATATGCATCAAATAACTTGACCTTCACCATCAAGTTGCCTTGAGTAATCCTATTCTTTCAAACTTATCAAGAATATAAAAATAAGTTACATCAAATGTAAAGTATAACTGTTATCAATGACTTGTCAATTCCGCATCGTTGTATTCATTGAATATTAATAATTTATTCAAAAAAGCCCTAAAGCTCGTGAACTATTATACAAAAAAATCAAAAGCAAGAATAATATTATTATTATTATAGAAGTTTTTAATTAAAGACCACATTTTGTTTTAGTTATTTATGAAAAATATAAATACTGTACAACGTTTCGACTGCTTATTCTGCAATCGTTTTCAACTACTCTGCACTTGCTCCGACTCAAGTGAAAGATTATATTGATAGAAATATAGGCTTGTATGATAAATAAGAAAAACAAATAATGTTCAATTGCAAAGGACAAATTTACAAAAGCAATAAGTCAAATCTCTCAAGTAATATAAAAAGAGATTCTAATTTTGGTTTCGTCCTCGTTTTCAATCTCGTTCGATGGCTCTTTGAGCCATAGACTTTGATTTCGATGTGAATCGACTTGGAATCCCTTCGATTTGTTTCTGAATCTGCATCTGGTGGCGAATTTTCTTTTCGCCGAATAAATATACGTACGAACCTAGCAAGGATAAATGAACAATATTTCTTCACTTAAAAGACGCTTATTTCCTAACTTGAAATGCATTTATCTCTGAGGTCGGCTCAATTTTCCCTTTAATGGAAGCAATTTTGCTGGTGTTGATGACCTGACAAAAAAGAGAACGCCATCCATTCAGTGCTCTCTTCAAGTAATTTAAGAAAAAAGGGCTATAAAAATTATATCAAGTAAAAAAAATCATTCATTTTACAATTAAACTAATATTAAGAGATTTTTTTATGTTAAGAGTAAATAAAATAATGAATTAAAATTCACTTCTCCAAATTTTTTGAGAAAAATGAGTAATTTGCTGTTTTTGCGAAGGCATAGGGGGGGGGGGGGGCTCGATGATATCCCCCCTTCTTTTTTTCCCGAAACGCCACTGGCCACAGTTTTAATAATTATTTTTTAGAAGAAATGCTGTCTTCTTATCAACAACAAATTTCATTTAATAGGTCTGTCAACTTTTGTATTCCCTCTTAATCCTAATAAAGACTGGCATATTGAAGAAATACCAGTTCGAAATCAACACCCAAATATCCACAAGTTTAAGAACAATGAGGATATTAATACATTTTAAGCTAACAATGGTCTAAATGGCTTTGATTTGATTTTATTTTTATTATTTCCGCACTGGACTGCTAACAGACTGTTAACAGAATAAGTCAAAGTGATTAAATAAATTGGAGACCTGAATTATGATCAAAGTGCCAATTTTCAATTTTCGAGCACCGGAACTATGATCTATGGGCCAAGCCACTTGAAGTATATTCTGATCCAAGGGAGCGTGCAAGTATTACGTAACGCAATTTTTGAAGATTTTTGACCCCCCTCCACTCCCCCCATGTAACGCGCTGTAACATTTTTCTGGACCCCCCCCCCTAGACGTCACGTAACGCTCAAGTCTCCATTTTTATCTAAAAGTCACAATTATGTTGCTCAAAGTATCGGAAAGTCCCTAAAATACCAGTTACGTAACGCGTTGTTCAACCCCCCCCCCCCATGTAACGCATGGTAACGTTTTACGAGACCCCCCTCCCCCAAATTGCGTTAAGTAATACTTGTACGCTCCCCAAGTCCCAAATCTGTGTACAATAGATCAGATGAGTGCCATCAAATGCGTGAGCTGTATGTGCCCTTCTTCTTCTTCTTCTTCTCTCTCCTCGCCTTATTCCTGCGATGCGGGGTCGGCGGACCTCACTCTTACCCTCCAACCCTATCATGCGTTTTGCGACAGGAAGAAATAGAACAGGCCGGCCCGTCGCACGGTCTGACGCCTGTTGAAAAGAGAAAGGAAGAGACAGACATACAAAGAACAGAGGGACTGCCTGTCCCAGCTCGGGTAGCTCGTGGTCGCCATCCACGTACCCACAAGATGTGGGCCCCTGAGCGAATGAGCTGTATGTGCCCTGCACATATAAAAAAAAAATTTCAGTCTTAGCTCGGGGAAGTCGTAGTTTAAACTATTTTGCTCATCATTCAGAAAGTAAATTTCCCAAACAAAATGGGGATGATACAACAAGTATATTAATAATTAATTTTTTTTTGCTGATTTCAAAAAAATCTCACATTTTTTAGTGAAATACGAATCCGATCGCGGATTTTGAATATTTATTTATTTATTTATTTACACAAACAGCCTGCTCACAGCATCAAGCCACTAAAGCATTCAAAATATAGTCATATATCTTTGGTTACAATCAAATATTAATATTTTTATTTTAGGCCTATAATTGAAATATTATTTTTTCACATACTTTTCTTCTGTCTGGCTAGTGATAAAACTTTTTCCTCGGCTGTTTTATTGCTTCTTTATTCTTCTTCTGCTTTGCAAGTTGAATTTGCAACTGAATTTTTATTATTTAGAGGAGGGAATTCTTGTGTGGGGTATATCACTCCCACCCCCTCCCTCCTTTGGTCGATGTGCTATAAAAGTTGGGCAGAGGGGGTTGAAAGAATTTTGTCAAATCCTTTGAAAAAACTTCTTTTACTAGTAAATAAAAATGCATTATCAGATGAATCCATTTAGAGTTTATACGTAAATCGGGTGGATAAAATTCCCATTAAATTTAACCTGAACTTTTATTAGAAGTCAAATAATAAATAAAAATTTGTAAAATTTGAGATTAATATTTTCAATATTAGATTTGTTAAACTTTATTTTTAGTCAAAGTTTATTTAAAATAAAATAAGAAAGTTGACGAGGGGGATTGAAAACTTTAATTCAAAGCCTCAAGCGTTGTTTAGATTATTATTAATCCATCAATAATAAATAAATCAATCATCTACTGTAAATCTTCAAAATAAATAAAATCGTTAAGTTCATTTATTTTATAAAAAATTTTCAAAAGAATTTGTTTATTTTTTATTTTCGTTATGAAATATAGAGAGAGAAAGTATTGGTTTCGTAAAAATTCGAAGTGAGATTTGTGGTCTATTTTGGGTGAATAAAAAGTGGTTTTCGGACATGGTCTGTTGTTGTTGTCTGTCTGTTGTCTGTTGTCTGTCTGTCTGTTGTCTGTCTGTGTGTGTGTGTGTGTGTGTGTTCAATTTTAAGATGAAGGAATTGAGTAGGAGGCTGAAATTTTATTTTAAGAAACACCCCCGGGACACAAAATAAGCTTTAATCAAAATCGGCCAAAAAGTACTAGTACTACTGATGTACTTTTCAGTTTTTTCGATTTTCTCAAAATTCGCTAACGATTTTGATTAAAATTCAAAAATCAATTATTTTTAGTGCTCTTCAAATGATATTCTCGTTTTGCCCTCAAAATTGTTTGAACACTTTTCTTGTGTCATAGGAAAGATAGGAGAAATAAATGGTTGATGAAAATTTAAATCTTTTTTTTTATTAGATTAAAAATCAATTATTATTTAAACCCATTTTTTTTTTCGGAGAAAACATACTCTCTCTCTAAAAACTCTTCTCTCTTTCTACGCGTTTAAATTTTTCTACCTTATCTCGATTTGACAATGTTAATTTCCTATAGGGATTTGTATGTTAATTTCGATTCAAAGGAGTCCCTTAGAACTTTAGGATTTAAAATTTTTTTCCAATTCTTATGAAATTTTGTATTTATTTACGATTCTATATTGTGTATAAAATGTCCAAATATGAGATTAAAATTTTGAAAATAACATAGTTTATTTGAAGAGTCAACATTTAAAATGAAGTTTGAAACTAAGGTGCTATCGAAACTAAATATATCTCGACACAAAAATCTGGTGTACCAGACAAACTTCTCTACCGAAGGGTAAGAGAAAGTTGGGAAACAGATTTTTTTTTTTATATTAAAAATAAAAAAAACTTTTACAAAATACAAAATCATCAATCATTTAAAATCATAATGATTAATAATCTAGTATCAAAACAATATCAGTAAATAAAAGATTTGGCAAACAAAAATTAGCCCTTGTCAATATTAAATTAAACAACCAATTACGAAAAAGAAAAAAATGTCTCTTTATACACGCACGATTTATATTAAATACAGTAGAAACATCTCTAATTCTTTTTTTTATTATTATTAAAAGATAAATACGTGACGCATTTTGAAATTTTTCATCTCAATCAAAGATAATATTGAATTTCGTATATTACTTAGACTTGTTTATTAATGTCGACAGTAGTCTGGGGAATTGGGTTCGATTATGAAGATCAAAGACAAATTTGTTTTATTTTTCTTAAAAAGGATATATAATAGTCTTGCTCATCTGGCTTAAACGGGACCGACCCTATGCCGGATTCTGAAAATGCCGGATTACCCCAAACATGTAAAATTTATACATACTACTATAGAATGCATATATATATATTTGGAAAAAATCTGTAATGACACTTTTTTTTTTTTTAAATACCCGAAGTCCCGTTTAGCGAGACTCTCTGTATTTATTATTGTGTAATTAAATAATTTAGACGTTAATGGGAAAGTGGTAGAGGTCTCTTAAACTTGTACAGTATGTAATTCGCTTCTGAGGATGATAGATCTTGTGTCGAAATACGTATCAAGTGTTTATAATAATAAATAAATTACTGAAACAAAAACCTTTGTGTTTTCTTATTTAAAGTTAATTCTCTGATAATTTAATTTAATTAGAAGGGGAACAGTTTTATATTAATTATTATAAGATAAAGAATTTTACTGTTCGTGTGATGTTTAATGTGAAAATTATAATAAAATAAATCCATATTTCATTTTTTTTTTTTTATTTATAGGGTATGCAGTCGCCATTAAGGGGGTTCAGGAGCGACGTCTAAACGTACTTTAAAAAAAAACTAGACTATTATAAGGAATTTTTCAATGCGGTTTTTTTTTAATGTATTAAATTCATAAGAGATTATTGGGACATCGAGCTATAATTTTTTTAATGACTTATTAAAAAATTATCTTAATTAATTTTTTTGTTATCAAGCAAATACAAAAAAACAATCAGTCCCAATAATCTTTAATTTTTACTTTCTCGTACCCTATATATGAAATATATAGAGAGAGAAAGTATTGCGATCATGTCAAAAATTCGATGTCGAGATTTTGATGGATATACATGTTTTGAGGTCCCCTGAGTCCAAAAAGTGGGTCCCGCAAATTGGTGTGTGTGTGTGTGTCTGTGTGTGTGTAACGATTTTTTTAGCATGAAGGAATTGAGCTACCGGATTGAAATTTTATATTTAACTTAGGTACCTTTGAAGAATCTCAAAATAAGCTTTTGAACAAAATCGGCCAAAAAGTACTAGTACTTTACTGATGTACTTTTTCAGTTTTTTTCGATTTTCTCAAAATTCCCTCCAAGGATTTTTTTTAAAATTCATAAATGAACTATGTTTTAGATGCTCTTTAAAATGTATATTCTCATTTTGCCGTTGAAATCTTCTGAAGACCACTTTACTCTTGTTCTTCATAGGAAAGATAGAAATGGTTGCCATGGTAACGGAATTTAAATCTTTTTCTTTTTATTAGATTAAAAATCAATTATTATTTAAATTCCCATTTTTTTTAAATTTATTTGTGTCTTTAATTGTTTCAAAGAAAACATATATGTCTCTCTCTCACTTGCAAACATTATCGTCTCTCTCTACTCTTTTTAAATTCCCTTTCCACCTTATCTTCGCATAGGAACAATGTTAATTTCCTATAGGGATTTGTATGTTAATTTCGATTCAAAAGGGGGTCGGTCCCCTTTAGAACTTTTAGGCATTTAAAATTTTTTTTCCAATTCTTATGAAATTTTGTATTTATTTACGATTCTATATTGTGTATAAAATGTCCAAATATGAGATTAAAATTTTGAAAAATAACCATAGTTTATTTGAAGCAGTCAACATTTAAAATGCAAGTTTGAAACTAAGGTGCTATCGGAAACTAAATATATCTCGACAAAAAATCTGGTGTGACCAGCACGGTGCACAACTTTCTCTTACCGAAGGGTAAGAGAAAGTTGTGTGCTGTGCGCCAGTCACACCAGATTTTTTTAAAATTTAAAAATGAATTTATTGTTATTATTAATCACATATTAATTAAGAAATTTTTAAAATAAGCTTAAATGATTTATTTAAAATTCAACTGTCAAATTAGTTCAACTTTCTTGCAATAGATGGCAGGCAAGTCTAACAGATGATATAGTATTGGCCTATATCTGGCCTACATTTATATATTTTTATGCTTTTATAAAAGATACATAATATATAATAACATTTATAAAGTATTTATTGTTAAAAGATCAATGAAAATCAACCAAATGCATTAAATATTATTAGCTACCATTCTGACATCTCTTGGCAAATTTTTGAATTACTTGATATTTGGGCATACTTTTTATGACACACAACGCCATCTTATCGGGAAAGACATGCTTAACACCTTCGCTTCCGTAGCCCCTTAAAATAAAAAAAAATGAAATATTGATTTATTTTATTATAATTTTCACATTAAACATTACACGAACAGTAAAATTCTTTATCTTAAAATAATTAAATCATAATGTTTCAACTAGAACCAACGGTTACCAGGTTAAAATTAGAGGAGTAGTTTCCAAACTTACGTTACCGTAAGTGTTAATGAGCTTCCTGTTGTTTTATTTTGTTTGCTGTTAGGCCCTATTGTTTTTTAATTTGTATATAATATGATAAGATGAAAGTGGAAAAGTCAAAATGATTAAAATATTTCACTAATTTTGAGTAACCCTTGGTTGAAATATTTTTACAAATTAGGTCATCTAGCCTAAACCTCGTTTGTTTTACCCTAGTTACTTTCATATGCCTCCCTTCTAATTAGAAGCTACTAACTACTTACTATTGAGCGTGTTTAAGCTCTGCTTAACGGCCCGTGACATTAAGGGACTCTAAAAGGATTTAAAGAAAAAAAAAAAAATTTCATTCGAAAAGAAAAAGTTCCGTTGATGATTTAATAGTTAATTATTCCGGATTTACAAACAAATATAAAAATTTTAATAAATTAACGTGGTCTACTATTTGACATTCGGCCTAATTATGTTCGATTCTTTTAATATATACAATTTGAATAGCCTCCACTTGCGCAGTTTTTTGACTGCTTCCGCGTTGTTCCCCATCTAGCAATGTGGATCAAAAATTAAATTTGATTTTAAGCCAATTATTCTGATTTATAGTGTAATAGGCATATAATATATAAATATTATAGTTGATAACCGAATTTAGCTTGCATTTATAAATTTGAAAATAACAAATCGTGTTTAAGGGGGTTCAGGAGGTAGAAGTTACGCATGTTTTTCCCGAGAGGAAGGCGTTGTGTGTCTTAAAAAGTAAGAAAAAAAAAACTTCTATTACGAAAAGTTGCTAAGAGATGTCAAAATGGTAGCTAATATTTTAATTCATTTGGTTGATTTTCACAATGAAATACTTTATAAATATATATACAGTATATATTATTTATCTTTTATAAAAGTATATAAATATAGGCCAGATATAGGCTAATAGGGGATCGGCTGTTAGACTAGCCTGCCATCTTTTGCAAGAGTGCAGAACTATTTGACATATAATTTTTAAATATAACTACCAATCTTATTTTAAAATTTTCTTAATTAATATGTGATTAATAATAACAATTAATTCATTTTTAAATTAAAAAAAAAATTAAGATTATTAGGACAGAATGGTTTGTTGTATTAGGTTGATATCAAAAAAATTAATTTCCTTTAAACCTCAATGAAAAATTTCTTAATAATCTAGTTTTTTTTTTTTATAAGTAGACGCCGATCCTACTACACCACCTTAAAATAAAATCTCTAAAAATTGTAAAATAGTTAATATAAAATATATTATTAAATAAAACCGACCCTTGAATGGTGGTATTCGCAGCAAAGACCCAAAGTTCGGTATAAGTCTTAACTAAAGGATGAAATTAAAAACACAAGCCTGTTTTATTATTTTTTTTTTAGACATTTTTAGATTTTTGTTAAAAAATTAATTAATTTTAAATTTTTTAAAATGATATTTAAAGTTTTTTTCGGCATCGTAGGCCATTTTCATTCAGCCTCTTTATTTCATGTGATTGGTAGCCAATTCAAATGATTCAATTTTTGTCGCATGAGACGGAATGGGAATCTTTGACCCCTAGCACAAGAGACAGAAACTCTACCACTGAGGCCTATGGGTAATTTTTTATATTTATTCGCTCCTACGAATTAAAATTCATAAATCAATTAGTGTGTGCTATTGTGTGCTGTGCGACTACCACACCAGATTTTTTTAAATAATATTCATATTAAATTATTTTCAGAGGTGAAGAAAAGGCGTGAGGAACTTCGTTCCCACGACCCCACACGTTTGTTTTTGTTTTTTATTTTATATAAAATAACAAGAATTATTTTTTTCCCAGACCTATTTTAATTTTTCACTTCACTTAGCCTCCCATTTGATTTTAATTAATCAAAAGATAAGCAGTCTTTATGTAATAACCTACCCTAAAATTACCAGTGATATTGAGAAAGATTAATACAAGATAAATTTCTTGAATATTATAATCATTTTCGACTTAAGATGACTTTAATTACTTTAGCCAACACCGAAAACAAAAGGATATAAATAATTTAGATAGATAAATTATTAATCAAAGTGTATGAATAGCAATAAATTATTTTAGACATGTATAAGTCAACATATCTTGAGAGAAGTCATTAGCTTGTGATGTAATTAAAAGACTTTGATAAGATAATAGCAAAGAAACTCACGATAATGAGGGCCATTGGGGAGGGGGAGGGGGGTTGCATTTATTTTCAATTAAGTATAGAGCAAAAAGATTTTTTTTTTTTTTTTGATAAAAAAATTATTAAGAAAATTAATAAAAGTTTCCGGATGCTAATGAATTATTACTTTAATGATAAAAATATGTGAGTGTCTAGCATACGTTAAAAAAAAGATAATAAATAGAGAATTCTTTTTCCTTAGATTTCATGGTTCTTCCTGTTGGCGGTGAATAAATAAATTACACAAGAGAACAAAAATTAAAAACTCAGCATTAAAAAAAAAGAGAAATAAAGTTATCTCAGTTATAAAGATAACATGAATATATTACTTCAAAAATAAAATTGGAAATAGAAAGAAGTACAGTGTAACCTGTAGTGTAATTCCAAATTTATCAAAGGGTTTTAAAATAGCTTACATTACCTGAATGGCTCAGAGAGAAAAAAAAAAGTTATAATTACACTGTGCTACAAGAAAAAAAGCCCCGAGAAAATTCCTTCAGATTCTTAAGTAAAATGACCTCCTGAATCCAAATATGACCTCCGTTTTCCCCCACCACGTACCGTTTTCGGGGGTAGCCCCCTACTTATTTCCACCCCTTTTCGTTAATTATAGGGCCACGAAAAAAATTTGGAGGGATGAAAAGGAATATTTTAGCCTTAACATTTCTTCAGAAGGTCTATAGAAGTGAAAAGTTAAAAAACATTAACATTTGGTTCCAAGGGGGGAGGATTTTGTCCCTTGAAATGCAAAAAAATCATTAAAAATGATCGATTTCTGATTTTTCACAATTTTTTCACTGATTTTCTATATATTCCAGCGGACAGACCCACCTCAGCCTTCTTTAAACATCCCTCAACTAAAAAAAAATATATAGGACAAAGCGGGTGGGGTGTGGGCGATTCCGAAGCCCTTGCAAGAAGATGGAAGATTCACAGCTCAGTTGGTCAAATTGGCAAATATGCGGCTATAACTTTTTTTTTTTGGGCTGATCTTTACAAATTTAAAGTTATATATACGGATTCTTCTATGTCCTTCAATATTGCCATATTTTATCTAAAGGGGTAGAAATTATTTCTTGTCAATATTTGAAAAAAATTCTTCTTGCAAGGGCTTCGGAATCGCTCACACCCCACCCGCTTTATCCTATATATTTTTTTAGTTGAGGGATGTTTAAGGAAGGCTGAGTTGGGTCTGTCCGCTGGAATATGTAGAAAATCAAAATGTGAAAAAAACCCCCACTTTGTCCTATATATTTTTTTAGCTAAATATTTTTCGAGATCTATTATTTGAATAAGATAATAGTATTCAAAATACCTCGATTCGGACTTTAACTGAGTCATAGATATATTTAACAAGACATGTGAGTGTATTTTTTATTGATGAGGCCAAACATCCCATGGCCCCCGGGAATCGAACCCAGGATCTCCGCCTTTCCGGGGCATAGGCGTGCTATCCTTTGCACCAGGCCACCGGACCCTCGACCTGCACCAATAAAACTCACTTCCCCTTATATGCAGTTAGTCGCGCAAGTTACTAACTCGTAACGAATAGGTGAAAAACTTTAAAGAAAAAATTTTCCACCTATGCGCCGCTTGGTTTAACCAGTAGAGGGACAGATATCTGGATCTGCTCTAACACACTAAGTACTGTAAGCAGCAAAGCCCAGAGGGCAGCGGGGTCAAGTTATAGCTAAATATTTTTCGAGATCTATTATTTGAATAAGATAATAGTATTCAAAATACCTCGATTCGGACTTTAACTGAGTCATAGATATATTTAACAAGACATGTGAGTGTATTTTTATTGAGGTGGCCTGGTGCAATGGATAGCACGCCTATGCCCCGGAAAGGCGGAGATCCTGGGTTCGATTCCGGGGGCCATGGGATGTTTGGCCTCATCAATAAAAAATACACTCACATGTCTTGTTAAATATATCTATGACTCAGTTAAAGTCCGAATCGAGGTATTTTGAATACTATTATCTTATTCAAATAATAGATCTCGAAAAATATTTAGCTATAACTGACCCCCGCTGCCCTCTGGGCTTTGCTGCTTACAGTAGTGTGTTAGAGCAGATCCAGATATCTGTCCCTCTACTGGTTAACCAGCGGCATAGGTGGAAAGATTTTTCTTAAAGTTTTTCCCTTTCGTTACAGAGTTAGTAACTTGCGCGACTAACTGCATATAAGGGGAAGTGAGTTTTATTGGTGCAGGTCGAGGGTCGGTGGCCTGGTGCAATGGATAGCACCTATGCCCCGGAAGGCGGAGATCCTGGGTTCGATTCCCGGGGGCCATGGGATGTTTGGTCTCATCAATAAAAAATACACTCACATGTCTTGTTAAATATTTTTTTTAGTTGAGGGATGTTTAAGGAAGGGTGAGGTGGGTCTGTCAGCTGGAATATGTAGAAAATCAGTGAAAAAATTGTGAAAAAATCAGAAAAAATCGATCATTTTTAATGATTTTTTTTGCATTTTAAGGGACAAAATCCTCCCCCACATCCCCCCTTGGATCCAAATGTTAATGTTTTTTAACTTTTCACTTCTCTAGACCTTCAGAAGAAATATTAAGGCTAAAATAATTCCTTTTCATCCCTCCAAATTTTTTTCGTGGCCCTATAGTTAACGAAAAGGGGTGGAAATAAGTAGGGGCTACCCCCGAAAACGGTACGTGGTGGGGGAAAACGGAGGTCATATTTGGATTCAGGAGGTCATTTTACTTAAGAATCTGAAGGAATTTCCTCGGGGCCAGAAAAAAAAGTTTCATTTTGTAGCACAGTGTTATTAAAAAAATCTAAAATCCTTGCCTGAATTAGGCTGTCAAAAAAGGTAACGCCATATTTTTTATTCTATTTACGCTAGTCTTAGAATTGGTACATAAAGCTTCGATAACGATAATAAATATTGTTATTTTGTTTGGTCAAAAAATTTATTGTTCTGATATCAGTGAGTTGAAACTAGGTTTTATAATATTTGTTCTTCCCCGAAAATGACAAAAAATTGTCTCAAACTATATATTATATTCTTGTTTATAAATACCATATAAATATTGTCTTTTTCTTTTAATAAAAAATAATAATCGTAGCGTACAAGATTGTTTTTAATGAAGATATTGTACTTTTGACGTAGAACGGATGCAGCCATGATATAAAAATAAAGTTTTACATGCTTTTTAGAAAAAAAAAAAAAAAAAAAAAAAACAAATTTGAACACTCAAAGGATTCATAGCGGTCGTAAAAATATCCCGAAGAATCAATCGAGATTGAATGGATCTATTTTCAAGGGGATTTGGTAGGGGGTGAGAGGCGGGGGGGCGGAGACATTCCACTGCTGTGCTCACCATGGCACAAAATCCCATAAGTCACGGCGAGAGGGATGGAAGGGTGGGTCGAGGTCACTCACACACACAGGGGCTACGACGAATCCTTACTTAACCACAAAACCGAATAAAATTAATTAATTAGACACGCTATCATGATTCTAAATAAGACTAACAGCGTCTGTTTAATATATTTAGGATATTTTGTAATTAATTTCATTTCCCCTTTTAGCGGCATGTTTTTCTTTACTTTAGATGAGATAATAGTTTCTTAATATCCATGGCAAATATTATTTTAGAGCATTTTGCCTAAGCAAGATTGAGAAATACAATTTACAAATCATCTTTTCTGCAAGGGAATTCGTTTTTGGCTGCTGAAAAGATAAGAAACAGAAATGACCAACTCACTAATATAATGTTTTTATCATAACTAAGCAAATAGCTCAGTTACTTTTTTAGTTCGAACCAAACTAAACGGAAGTAGGCCCTAGATTTATTCTCAAAAAATTTTTAAAAACGATTGAGAAAGTTTTGCAATTTCGCTGCCTATTTTTAAGTCTTTTTTAAATCGAATTAATTATTTGTTTTGGAAGGATATTAAAAGTTTTTTGCCCCAGGAAGTTGATCAACGTTCTGCCCCTTCCAGGAAAGAAATATTAAATGGTGTATAATTTCTCAAATTCAGAGAGTGTCTGTGTGTTTATTTATAATCAAAAATTCTGGGGGATTTGTTTGTTGTTTTTGTAATTTTTTTACTTTCTCTTACCTCTATATATGTTAATATATATAGAGAGAAAGTATTGCAACGATTTTGATTAAAATTCAAAAATCAAATATTTTTCAGATACTCTTTAAAATGTATATTCCCATTGTGCCATTGAAATCTTATGAAGAACACTTTACAGTTGCACTTCATAGGAAAGATAGGAGATGGTTGCCATGGTAACATAATATAAATATTTTCCCATGTTTATAAATCCGCGGCAAAAAAAAAAAAAAAAAAAAATTTACATCTTGAATTCAATTGTACGGTACTGTCGGAAACTAAATATATCTCAACACAAAAAATCTGGTGCGACCAGTCACACCATAATTTTTTTTATTTTGTTTTGTTAAACGAAATATTTTTTTATTGAATGCGTATTAAATGATAATTAAAGGTCATATTATAATTTCATTTTTCAATTAACGTAATTAACTTGTTATAATTATTATGTTTCAATTGTGTATTTGTATTTAATAATTTTTTAATTACCTCACCCACTACGGACAACTTGCTGACAGATGTCTACCAAAATGGGGAAATAAGTATGGAATAATTTTTACTTTTTCTTATTTATAGGCCTATATGTTAATATATAGATCATGTAAAAAATTCGATGTCGGGATTTTGATGGATATAAACGTTTTGAGGTCCCCTGAGTCCATAAAAGTGTTTTCGCAATATGGTCTGTCTGTGAATTTCAAGAACGAAAAGAGCTAAGAGCTTGAAATTTTATATTTAAGTTAGGTATCCCCTGAAACGTGACACGAAGCTTTTGAACAAAATTGGCCAAAAAGTACTATGTAGTACTTTACTGATGAACTTTTTCAGTTTGTTTCGATTTTCTCAAAATTCGCTCCAACGATTCTGATTAAAATTCAAAAATCAATTATTTTGTAGTGTAATGTACATTCTCAATTTGGTCTTGAAATCGTGTGAAGACTACTTTACTTTTGTACTTCAAAAGATAAGAGAAGTGGTTGCCATGGTAACAAAATATAAATTTTACATCTTTGGATCCTCGGGCCTTGGTATAGTGGTCAGCGTGCTGGCCATTTGTACCAAGGGTTGCGGGTTCGCATCCCGTTCCAGGCGACAAAATTTTTTCTATTGAATTGGATACCAATCAATTGAAATAAATAGGGACGGGATCTGAATGGCCTCCGAAGCCCAAAAAGACCTTAAACAAATTTAAAAAAATTTACAGCTTCAATTCAAATGTACCATACTGTCGGACACTAAATATATGTCACAAAGAATCTGGTGTGACAAGAACAGAACACAACAAGAAGGATTTGTGTAATTTATTGATAGGCCTATATCGATAGAATGATTATTGAGATCTGATGCATTATTCACCTGTTTTGGAATTCAAAATCTTGTCTCAATATCAAGTAAGAAACGAGGGGAAGAATAAAGGAGATTTTCTTCGTTGCTTTCGTTTCTGCGGTGGCGACGGCAGAGGAGTTGAGCCTTTTTTTGGCACTCGTCGCAAATTCAGCCCGCGGCCCTGACGCCCTTTTTGCCAACCCCCCGGGTTTTTGGCTTGTCACTTTCTTCTTTCTCTCTCTCTTTCTGCCCTTTTCGAGTTGCCATCGGCGAGAGGCGTCAAGAAAAAACCGTTGAGCTTTTATCGTCCCGTGTTTAGCTTGGGTGGCCTGTTCGCCTCCCTCCACCAACGCCTCGTCTATACTCCGTCTTTCTCCCTCCACTCTCTGACTAAAGGTCTTTTTGAACGGACTCGATCAAATCTATAATCTGGTTAAAGGGTTTATTTATATATATATAAAAAAAAAAAAAAACATTTAAATACAATAGAAGACAAGTTTTCTCAATTTGTTATGTCTATTATACAAGAAAAGAAGCTGATACCTATCTTATAAAATACGTAGCTATAATATTCTAGGAGTCTAATGTCGGCTGTTAGACTAGCCTGCCATCTTTTGAAAGAGTACTGAATTATTTGGCCGTTAATTTTTAAATAAATACCTAAATTTATTATTTATTTGATCACCACTTTATTTAATTATTATAGGTTGGATATTAATGATTTTTATATTTGTAGATTTAAAAAAAATTACAATTTTCATAATAGTATTTTTTTTCATGTGAAATGGTCACGAATTTAAATCATTAAAAATAAAAGAAAGTAAAAAACGGATAAAAAAGGCCTCAGTAGTCTCGGACTAAAGATTCAAAGTGCCCTCCTGAAGCCCCCTGGGCTTATATACTGCCCCGAGGCTAGGCAGGTAAGGTTCTCGGCGGCCCTGGTGTAATTTACAAAAACGATTAACTTCCATCTATAAATTTTCAATCAATTTTAATATGTTATATAGATGAGATGATACGAGTAGGAACGTTAATTACAAATTTATTTAATTATTTTGTAGGCCTCTTAATTTATCATGTCTCTTGCTTTAAATTCCAAGGGATTTAAAAGAGGAGATTACTGAGTGATCTGGACCCTTCTTAGAAGAAACCCTTTTAAAAATGAAACCGTTTAAAAGTTGTTGTTTTTTTTATCCTCTCTCGTAAATTTCAGACAAATTGTTTGGGCTTATTTTTTTTGTTGTATCTTAAATGAGCAGATGTTTGGTTCTCTCCTCGTCCCTTCCTCTCTAGAAAATCAAAATATGCAAAGCTCCTCCCACCCCACTTTCTCTCTCATCTTGATTTTCTAAATTTCCATAAGGTACATTAAATTCCTAACCCATTATGCTAAATTTAATAGAACTATATTTCATTTTACACCTCATCATAATTATTTTACGTGAATATAACCATAAAATCTATCTAAATAATTATTAAATTTGAAGGCATTAAATTATTCCCTCAAGGGCTTTAGTCTCTCTCCCTCCCCTTATATTATTTTCATTACTAAATCACCTTCGAGAGAGAGACAGAGAGAGATTTCGCCGTACTATATATATATATATAAATGATTAGAGTAATTTATAAATTGGGAAGCTATTTTATTAAGTTGATGACAATTTGAATTTTAATTAAAAATTCATCAGAACAATTTCTATTTTTTTAATAATTTTTTTCGGGTTACCTACTCTTTTATTTTAAGTTACAATTGTTATTTCTCTAAAACAATAGCACGAAAAAAAATTTTGATGTTGGGACTTCAACAAAGTAAACGAAAAGGCTAAATTTGTAAGTATTATTTTCTTTTAAATCCTTGACTGGTGACCAGAGGCCTATTTTCAAAAATTACAATAAAATAAAAATCATTCTTACAATTACATGAGGGTATTTAAATATATGTACAATAAAATCAAACAAGAGTATTAGATTTTTCTTACTTGAAAAAGAAAAAAAAAAACTAAAAGATTTTTCGTAAAAATTTTTGTTTCCAATAGTCCGGCCATTCCGTATAATGTCTGGATTGATTGAACTATTCAAGAGTTTGCTGTAATTAGTCAAGTCGATTTAAAGAAAAATAGAAGGAAGTTTTCCGAAGTTAATGAAATTTTTACAGGTTATTTGGAAGAACTGTAGGTCTATTCTAAGTTTTCGACGTTGAGAACCCTGTGCTTACTTGGGGGGGAGGGGAAGGAGGGGAGGGGGCAAAAACCTCAAAAATTTTGGACTTTTTGCAGTTTTTTGCTTATTATATCTCCTAATTTTGTGCACCATACAAAGTTGTAGAACATTAAATTTGCTAAAATTTGGTTGATATAACGAATTTATAGTCGCAATATTACCCGAGATACGGCTGATCGACACTTCTGATGAGGTACCGGTAGGTCTATTATCTTTACATTTTTTATTATCATAATAATTTCGCCATTTTATTAGGCAAAGTTTCTCGAAATGTAAAAAATATTCGAAAAATAAAGTAGTTCTGTCGATATCCACTTTTTACCTGGAAAATCCTATCCTAGAGTAACGTGTAAAAATTTCAAAAACTTCGGATTAGTTTCCAGTGGACTGGACTAAATAGAG
This sequence comes from Euborellia annulipes, assembly GCA_023213315.1. NCBI lineage: Eukaryota > Metazoa > Arthropoda > Insecta > Dermaptera > Anisolabididae > Euborellia > Euborellia annulipes. The sequence continues at coordinate 52,780 of JAKCPI010000084.1, forward strand.
AAAAAGAGAAAAAATATAAAATATATTACTATTAAAATCATCTCCACGTACTCACAAGATGTGAGCCCCTGATTGACTCATTACCCACTGAGATAAATGTTAAATCTGTTTGAATAAATATAAATAATTTATCATTTTATATGATAAGTAAATATAAGTATAAATAGGGCATGACAAATCAGGCTAGACGAATATCACTATAATGACAAAAGAGGATACAATTTATTCTATTTGCAATAGTAAAGTACAAGAGATGCGCTGCATCCATGGAATATGAGCCAATAGTGCCAACGACTCGTCTCGATTTTAAAATATATATTATTACTCGAAATAAAATTTAATGCCATAATATGAATGAAGAGGGCAATATCTTTTTTTTTTTTTTAAATTACTTAAAAACTCTGGCTCAAGTTTTGAAATCTAAAACATGAGTTCAGAGTTTAATATTAATTTTATCCTCAGAATACAATGAGAAATTATGGGAAGATAAAATATTCTTATAAATATTTAAAGAGTGTTCTTAAAGTATGGGACTGGAATTGTTTAGTTTTATACGAGTTTTATTTATAGTATTTATAAGTTGAAATGTGAAATATGAATTCGGCACACGATATATTAAGAGAGATAAAAATCTTTCTGTCTCGTACCTCTACACAGCGGAGAAAGCAAAAGATAGTAAATATGTGTGCTGACCACGTTGACAAAAAAAATAAAAAAACCAGAAGTAGATCATTTATTCCATTTCAATAATTAATATTCAGAAAGTATTGCGATCGTGTCAAAAATTCAATGCTGAGAATTTGATGGAAAGATGCTAAAAATTTCTTTCTGATGAGGCAAATCCATTATCTTTAAATTTTTGGAAGCGAAGTTCTTTAACGACGAGGGTGATTTGGGAGAAAATGTAACGTTACAAAAACGCGTTCCTAACAAAAATGCGTTCCCAGCGCCCGAGCGACGGCGGAGGAAGGCGAGATTAGCCGAAGTCTTGGCGAGGCCACGCCCACCTTCTCCTTCTCTTTATTTCCTTCTATCTACCGTAGGCGGGAAATTGCGAGCAAGAGGTTCCAGCGGGAGCAGCTTCCTGGCACATTTCCCTGACAATTTAAATAATATTCATATTTAATTATATTCTGAGTTGAAGAAAAGCGTGGGAATCTTTCGGTAAAAATGCAGATAGAAGGTATTTACCGATCGATGACCCAAAAAGTTCTCACTTCAAATATTTCTTGTTAAAGAATTATATAAAATTTTAAAGTCCTTTCATTTTTTTTTTATTGGGAGTAATTTAAATTTAAGTGGAATCTAATATAAATCACAAGGATATTAATGAGTATTAAAAGTTTCCCCTGGGGATATTTGACGCAGCCTTCCAGGGATGGAATTCTAATGGACCTCTTCTCAATTCTTCGCAGGTAATCAGGGAAAACATCTTGAGGCTTTCTCTCTCTCTTTCTTTTTTTATTTGAATAAGATCAACAGACGCGGGGGACGTTTATTTTAACTCGAAAATTAATTCAGTAAATTCTTTGATCTAAACATCAAAAAGATCAAATGTAAGCTGCTCAGTCATGGGGATACACCTTTTAACTTCCACCTTTTTAAACCTGAAGGAGAATGTAATTTGAATCCATTTTCAATTCGATTTGAAATTATATTTTCCAATAAAATTCTGTTATCAATTTAACACTTAAATTAGATAAATTCGCGTATTTTTCGTTTTTATTTTTACTTTTTTTTTATAACAAAATCGATTCCTTTTCATTGCAATCAGATAATTTTTATTTTAGTGTGAAATAAATTTAAAGAGAGAGAAAAAAATATATATTTTGTGCATCTTTTACTTTTTCTAATCCATTGCGTCCGAAAATCTAAAATGAAATTGAAAAATCAGCGAGTTCAATAAATTTATTTGGAAGAAACAAAAGAATTAGAAAAAAAATATACCCTAAATAAGTACGCTTTAAAAAAATATATTAAATTATATACGCTCAAGTTGTAATGAAATTAAATTTAAGATTTTGTAAAATTGCACCATCTTTTTTTGAGGGGGAGAAGAATATTTGTATTTGATGTATTTGATAATAATGTTTCTTTATATGTTTATGTTTTAAATTTTCGGATATGCATGTATTTGATAATAATTTTTCTTGGTATATTTATGTTGTATATTGTGTTTTTCTGATAGGCATGTATTTGATAATAATGTTTCTTTATTTGATATATTTTCTGATAGGCATGTATTTGATAATAATGTTTCTTTATATGTATATTTTTTTATATATTTATGTAAAATGGGATGGCTAAGAAGACAAAAAAAAAATAAAAAAAATGTATGGGAAAATATTTATATTTTGCTACCATGGCAACCATTTCTCCTATCTTATGGAGTACAAGAGTAAAGTGGTTGTCAGAAGATTTCAATAGCAAAATGAGTATATACATTTAAAAGAGCATCCAAAAAAAGAATTGATTTTTGAATTTTAATTAAAATATTAATAGTTGGAGCGAAATTTGAGAAAATCGAAAAAGACTGGAAAAGTACATCAGTAAAGTACTAGTACTCTTTGGATTAAAAAAAAATTAACGTGATTGAAATATTGCCTCTAGATTGCTTAGTCTAGTACATAACTAAAGATATTGTGTTTAGAATCAAAATGTAGCCAAACATCATGTTGTTAGTATTTTTTACTTTCTCTTACCTATATGTATATGTTAATATACATATATATATAGAGAGAGAAAGTATTGGATTTGATGTCTAGATTTTGATAGATATACACATTTTGAGGTCTTCTGAATAAAAAAAAAGTGGTTTGTGCGACATGGTCTGTCTGACTGTGAAGAAAATATCTCAGGAAGGAAAAGAGCTAGGAAGTTGACATTTTATATTTAAGTTAGGCACCCTCATGGGACTTTTTTTTTTTTATTTATTTACCCGTTTAAGCCATAGGCCATTGGGTTCTCATGGGACTTAACACAAAGCTTTTGAACAAAATTGGTTGCCATGGTAACAAAATATAAATATTTACCCATGTTTTTAAATTTTACATCTTGAATTCTAATATATGGGCGGAAACAAAATATATCTCGACACAAAAAAATCTGGTGCGAACAGTCACACCAGATTTTTTTTTAAGGAAACCTTCCACAAAACGCTAATTAAAAGAATTTTGTATACCCTTTTTATTTTTAATTTATTTTGTTAAATGAAAATTGTTTTTACAAGTAATTTTTTTTTTTTTTTAATTTCTTCGTTTGACATAAATTTTTTATATAAAAAAGTCTTATTAAAGTTCGCTTAGTGACGTTCCTTTTTCTTTTTTTTTTTTATATTTTTTACTTTTTTTTTTATAATTTTCATAATTTCATAATTTTAACTTGTTAGTCAATCGATCGATAGATTCTTAAATTTTTCTCCATGATGAAATAAGTTAAATCAACACGAAATCGATAGACTCATTTGCATTTTGGATCTTTGCAGTAATTGGAGCGGGGATGCAAATGGTTCGTTTCGTGATGCTGGGGGAGAGGCTTGTTTAATTTAAGAGGCCACCTCTCTCTCTTGTTGATAGCAATCCAAGTGTAAATTTTCTTCAAGCATATTTAATTTTTTTCAAGAAAAGATCTTAATTTCATTTTAATTTTTTTTTTTTTTTTACCTCGTTATGTAAAAAATAAAGAAATCTTGGCAGAATAATAATTATTTTATTGTTATTCTTAAATATTTTAATTATACCTCGGTTGAGAAATTTTTTAATTAAGCGTATGAAAATATTTTAGAAATAAGAGGAGGTGAGTGAATGAAACCATTCCAAGGAAATAATAAACAGGTAGAAAGTAAGAGAAATATAGGGTAGGAGAAAGTAAACAACTAATTTAACACGTTATATCACCTGCTGAGAATGGTGAGTGGCGAAAGTTCGAAATTCAAAAATTGGAGAAAAGGCGTTTGAAAGTTTTATATAACATATAAGTTAGATTTAAATAGCCGGGCAACAATATCTTTCCTATGAAGTGCAAGAGTAGAGTGGTCTTGCATAAGATTTCAATAGCAAAATGAGACATGTACATTTTAAAGGGTATCTGAAAAATAATTGATTTTTGAATTTTAATCAAAATAGTTGGAGCGAATTTTGAGAAAATCGAAAAAAACTGAAAAAGTACATCAGTAAAGTACTAGTACTTTTGGACCGATTTTGTTTAAAAGCTTATTTTTCACGCCTTAGGGGGAGTGCTTAACTTAAATATAAAATTTCCCCTCCAATTCCTTCATGCTTTAAATTGAACCCAGACAGACAAACTATGTTACGGGATCCACTTTTTTGGATTCAGGGGACCTCAAAACGTGTATATCCATCAAAATCTAGACATCGAATTTTTGACATGAAACCAATACTTTCTCTCTCTATATATCAACATATATAGGTAAGAGAAAGTAAAAGCAATGCATAGTTTAGGTTGGATTTTTTCACATATTTTATTCTTTTAACCTACTTCAATTCAGATATTTATCTCTTGACAAATATCTGGATAACAAATTTGAATCGATTGATAGAGGGTTGCAAGAGCAGATATTCACCTTTCTTTTAGAATAGGATTTCAACTAAAAGCCAAATATGTTAAGACTAAGGGGCGGGGGGGCGTCAAGTTAAATTTTAAGATTTAAGATTGACCCCGCATGAACTCCATTGAGATGTCGGTTAAAAAAAATCGCAGCGAAATCAACATCTCAATCAACATGTCGGAATCGATTGGTTGGTGGATGGAGAAAGAGGAGGGGGTTGGGGGTGAGTGATCCCAAGTGCATTTCCACAGTCAAGAGGCTGACTGGGGTTTGCTCTTGAACGCCTCTCCAACCTCCATCAGAAGAGCATTTTCAGTCTCGACTCGACAAGGAAGCTGAATGAAGAACCGCAAGCCTCAAGGTACCTTACAAGAGAAGGCAGGCGATGGAGTGGGGGATGGGGGCTGGCTGGCAATTCGATTCTGACCGAGGCCGAGGGATGCTCTCTTGCTTGCTTCTTGCGTGGAACGTCGGAGAAAATCGTTTAATATTAAGTGAACCGTGTGAACTAGATCAACCTCCCACCCTTTACTGTAATATGAAAAAGAGTAACTTGTTTAGCAGAAAAAAATTATCCTACCAAATTTTAATTTTAAGTTTTTATATTCCATAAAAAGTTTTAATTGAATGATCTTTTTTACTTTATCTTACCTCTATATATATTAATATATAGAGAGAAAGTATTGGTTTCATGTCAAAAACTCGATGTCGATATTTTGATGGATATACATGTTTTGAGGTACCCTGAGTCCAAAAAAATGGTTTTCGCGACATGGTCTGTCTGTCTGTGTATGTCTGAATGTGAACAAAATATCTCAAGAACGAAAAGAGCTAGGAGATTGAAATTTTATATTTAAACGAGGCATTGGATAACATAATTCGTTAATAAAATATTCAAAACATCGTTATATGGCCTCGGATGCCGAAGGCTTTAAACAACACACTGCACTGATGCAGTGCAACCCGAAATATGTATTTGTTAATATTTTGCAACCGGGAAGGATAGAACAGGCAGGCCGTCGCTCGGTCTGACGCCTGTTGAAAATTTAGAAGGAATTGACAGACATATAAAGAGCAGGACTGCCTGTCCCAGCTCAGGCAGCTCGTGGTCGCCATCCACGTACCCATAAGATGTGGGTCCTTGAGCGAATTTACAAATATTGTCGAGATAGCATGTATTAATCACTGGCTTCCGGCGGGGCTTCAACAGCTTTCTTCTTCTGGGCCACCAACCCAGGGTTTGATCTCAGATTGGCTTTTTCTTCTTATCACCGGCAACAGAAATGAAATCATTTTTCTTATTCTATCAATTTTATAACAAGAAATTTATGCAAAACTTCTGGAATATACATTTTAATTCCGAGAAGAGTCTAGACTAGTTTCCCTTTTGATCTCTAACATCCTGCATAAATGATGAACAACACCTGAGCAGTTAAAAATATTACTTTTATTGCATTTCGCACTTGAAAAAGAAAGGAAGTGATTTATTATTTATTTCAAGGCACTTGTTGACTCGTAGAATTGCTCACACAGGCGTTCGTTTTAGTTGTTCATTCCGATCATTGAAAACAATTTTTATCTCCTACAAATGAAAGTAATAGAATGCTTTTATTTCCTTTTACTCGTTTAAATTTTCTTATACTTTCGTTTGTACATATATTCTGCAAGGACATATTGGTTTATCTTCAATCATCAATTAAATATTAAAATATTCATCATTGCTATATATAAAGCGCTAGACCCTGACTTCCTGTCCCTGTCTGTATGTGGCTGTTATCTAGCTGATTGGTCATTGTTGCAGGCAGTGGAGAGAGAGAGAGAGAGGGAAAACTTTAAAATATTGCAATTTCCAAACAGCAAGAATAAAAAAAATCTGGTGTGACTGACGCAAAGCACACAACTTTCTTTTACCTTCGGTAGAGCCCTGCACGAGTACGGCTTGGCCCGTAGGCCCGTTACCCGCCCGGCCCGCAGGCTGGGCCGCGCGGGCTTTGGAGGCCATGAAAAAATTACGGGCGGGTAGCAATTCTAAATAAACGGGTTCGGGCGGATGGGCATGCAAATGAAATTTTATTTAAAAATTGCAAGATATTCGTTCATTCATTCACTAAATCTCGGGCGGGTTTGGAAAAATTCCGGACGGGCTCGGGCGGGCCTGAAGAATGGTAAAAAATTACGGGCCGGGTACGGGCGGAAAGTCAAAAAGAAAATACGGACATGGGCCGGTCCGGGCCAAGAAAAATCGGCCCGTCCAGGGCTCTAACCTTCGGTAATCGAAAGTTGTGTTCTGTGCTTGTTACACCAGATTCTTTGTCTCGACCTATATTTATTCCCGACAGTACGGTACTTTTGAATTCGGAAATTGTAAAATTTATAAACATGGGAAAATATTTATATTTTGTTTTGTCTTCAGAAGATTTCAATGGCAAAATGAGAATATACATTTACCATCTAAAAAAAATAATTGATTTTTGAATTTTGATCAAAATCGTTGGAGCGAATTTTGATAAAAAAAAAAAACTGAAAAAGTACATCAGTAAAGTACTAGTATTCTTTGGCCGATTTTGTTAATTTAAAAACTTTTTTCACGCTCCAGGGGGGTGTCTAACTTAAATATAAAATTTCAACCACCTGGCTCAATTCCTTCTTGCTTTAAATTGGATAGACACACAGACAGACCATGTCACGAAAACCACTTTTTTTTGATTCAGGGGACCTCAAAACGTGAAGATCCATCAAAATCTCGACATCGAATTTTTGACATGAATCCAATACTTTCTCTCTATATATATTATATTAACATATATATATAGAGGTAAGAGAAAGTAAAAAAAGAACCAAAAGTATCGAAACTAGTAGGCTAAGTATCGATACTTATTCCGTGTCCTTGGTTGTGAAAGATAAAACCAGGCGAAATCTATGCAATAAAATAAAGGAAAATAAAAAGACACGATGTGGGAAAAATAGAAAATAGAAAAAGGAAAAATCAAAGAATGAGAGAGAGAGAGAGAGGGGGTGTAGCGATAAGTCTCTCTCTCTCTCTCTCTCTTGGGATCTTTTGACGATGCCATCCATAGCTTCCCGGCTCTGATAGTTACGACTTGTTCTTTTTAAGAATAAAAACTTCCTTCTCTAGTTTAAAGATAATTTTTAAAACTGTTTTCGTAACTTCGATAGGATTTTCATATATTATCAGTCTATGGAAGGGATTTAAAAACATTTTTTTTTTTCTATTTTTCTAACAAAAACCTTTTATGAATAAAAAAGAGATACTTTCTCTTTGGATAGCTAAACATTAGAAGTTTAGATGGTTTGTAGAAATTACTTCCTGTTTGGTCACTGGAAGGTAAGAAAAGTCCGTTTTCAAATTTCCAAAGACTAGAGATAGGTGTAGAAAGGGCGGTAATTTCCCTCTCTCTTAAAGGAATTCAAACATAAGTGTTAAAGGTGATATAAACATTTTACTTTCTCTTATCTATGAATATATGTAATAAGTTATATATATAGAGAGAGAAAGTATTGGGATTCATGTCCAAAATTCGATGTCGAGATATACACGTTTTATTTTGCAATAAATTGAAGTGGTGAGAGAGAAAAAAGGAAGTTTTTTTTTTTTTTCACCTTATCGTCCTAAAATATAAATAGTTCCATTATTTATTCAAAATTTCCATTATTTATTCAAAATAAATTCCAGTTAATATGTATTTTGAAACTCTTCAATTGTCAAATCACAGATAATGGTGACTCAAGAGTGTCGAAATACCTATTAAATGTTGAAAATTAATAAACCATTGAAATTTATGAGCTAGTGTTTTTTATTTCTCATAAATTTGTAATACCCACTTCAGTAAAAAACAGAAAGATACCTCTACTTTAATTTTAAATGAGAATAGAAAAAAAATAAATTGTTATCTCAGTAATAACTAACCTATCAACTATTTTTATTGGAAAAAAATTTAATTTCATCTCAATATTGCAAATCATTAAATTAATTTCTATTGCCTCTAAATAATAGGCCCATATGAATATTGGGGTCATTGGATATTGCATCTAAAGGACTTATGGGCATGTAAATGCTGTTACTTTATTGATAAAAAATACTATTGATCGTTGTTCAAATATATATATTAATTATTGATCAAATATATTGGCTTACATCTGTTGACTCTATCAGCTTAATGATTGCCTGCCCCCAAAAACACTCCATTAATTTTAATGAAATAATGGATCATTTTGTGCTATATGAAATACAATATTCTCATAAAATAAATGATAAAAATAAATCAATTTCAAATGCTATTTTTTTTCTTTTTTTTTAATAAAACTTGGCTGCCCGAAACCTCGAGCCTTTATGTTTTATTATTATATTATGAGTAAAATATTTAATAAGAAAAAGAAGATGCATAGCAAATGAATTTAGGCAGTAGCAGGATGGATGGTAAAAATGTTCCTGCGAGACACGCATAATTTTTTATTAAAAAAAACTACATTTGCTTTCTGAGTGTATTCATATATCCGAATGCCGTCCTGTGGTAAGGGCACACCGAGTACAAATTGGTGGATCCGTGGTTCAACTCCCAGCGGCACACCCTTACTTTTTTTCGGGTATTTGATGACAATAAATGATAACGAAGATAAGTGGCTGATAAGATTCAAAGGGAAGTCAGCCAATAGAGTAGCCTCAATTGAATAAAACTCCCTATACAAGAGATGTTTCGGCTTTAATTTGATAATGTATTAGTCCTAAGAAAGGAAACCTTCAGAATCCCGAAACGTCGACTGAATAGTGGTAATAGATTTTGCCTGAATATATAACTTTATTTAATGTTTATAACCGAAAGGAAAAAAAAAAAAGAAGAAATCGCTGCTTTCCACGAGTCGAAATCGAACTCTTGGTATTAGTCTACAAAACCTTAGTAAAGTAGACTTGAAAGAATCAAACTAGGATTAGGAGACATGTCTTTTATCAAAAAGAAAATCTGGTTTGGTCCTCAACTCGTCACAAATGTTTCTTTTTGACGCATTGAGACTTGGGCCAGATTTTCAAATACTGGTTTGAACCTTCTATTTTTCCTGGAAGGTTCAGATGTGCTTTCACTAAATTTTATATATATCTAACATACCATCAAATAACAAGAGAATTGAGGATTACAAGGTTCAAACGAAGCGTTCGATTTCGTCTCAGGTTAGCTCGGGGGGTTATATGTGATAGTCATTTGTGAGCCTCTGAGTATTAGATAAATGAATTACAGTAATTTCGAGGGTATTTTATGGCTGGTAGAATTTTAATCAGGAATAAATAACAGAAGAAAATGCAGCCAGGATTTTTTCTTTAAAAGAAAATATTTTCAACAGCTATTTTCAAAAATCAAAAGTATATTCTTTTAAAGAAAACATTCTGGCTGCATTTTCTTCTGTTATTTATTCCTGATTAAAATACTCTTGAAATTACTGTAATTAATTTATTTAATACTCAGAGGCTCACATATGACTATCACATACTACCCGAGCTAACCTGAAGCGAAATCGAACGCTTCGTTTGAACCTTGTAGTCCTCAATTTTCTTATTTGATGGTATTTCCTCCAAAAAAAGCTTGTTTAATAGGTAGGCCTAATAGAAAAAGTGCAGGTCCATTATGAGTTATTGTCGTTTTGAGTAAAAAACATAGTAGAAATTGAGGAGAAACGAGGAGTACTGACAATGAGTCGTAATAATTTTGCATTGCTGTTGAGGAGAACTGAGGAGTTTTTAAGCATATTAAAATATGGTAATTACACTATTTATTGACCCTTTTGTGAATCAAAGAGTTATCAGGTTTTTTTTTTGTGCTCCAATTATTGATGAGATTGCTTACTCACCTCTAAATTCCCGTTTCTACCTGCCCATCCTAATAACATGCCTATGATAATCTAGTAAATTCGTGAGGTGTGCGAGCTTTCAAATTTGTTTTGAGGAATAAACGAGTAGTAATGAAAATAGATGTATAATATACTGAGGAATAAAACCATAAATATGATAAGTAAATCCGTAAAGCGAGAAGAAATTGGCATTTTGACGTGACAACGTCTTACAAATCATGTGTCTATAGTGGCAGGTTAAGGAGGCATGCACGAAAAAGTTTAGCAACTTGAATAACTCCTCTGTCGTAAGAGGTATAATTATGGTGAATATACGGTTAGAAAGAATGGTTTTTCATCTAAAGATTTTCAGATATAAATGAGGACTAAACGAGTAATTGTGAGAACTAAAACTGCATTTAGGAGTAAAATGGCAGTTATTTTTGACCAGACATTAAAAAATTTTAAGCAAAATTACTGACGATCTTACTGATTTTAGCAATTCTACAGCAGATTTCTACTATGAAAGAGTTTTCTTATTTTCTCCATCTCAATAATAGAAGTTGGAATATTTGTCAAAAAGTTCTTTTTCAACTTTTAAATATTCATTTTTTTTTTATTATTCAACAATGAATAAAGAAAAATACTTTAAAAGAAAAATCGCTAATTCTCTAAAGAATATTTCTTTTTTCGCGAAGAAAAAGTTTTCAAGTTCAATCCCTTATAAGGTATCTTTAAATAGACATTGCCAAGTGTTTGGTTGATAATTGATTAGATTTGCGAAAACATAGATTAGAAAGTTTAGATAAGAAAGTTTCCTTTGTTTTTTTTTCTCTATTCAGATTGTATGCTTAGAAAGTAAAGATTTGAATTGAATTTCTTTCAAGTTAAATTAATATTACATAGGTCTAACCCAATTATAAATTAAATATACAGAAATTTAAATTTCAATGAAAATATAGATCCTTGGAATCAAAAAAAAGATCGAGTTCCAGTGTGTTAGTAGCTAACGAAATGAATTATTTATTGTAAAGGAAAATGTAGAAATATTATTCTATTAGTAATTGAACCGCCCCTGGGCCTTAGCACAGTGGTAGAGTTTTTGCCTCTTTTGCTAACAGTCAGGGGTTCGCATCCCGTCTCTACAAAAAATTTATTTCAATTGAATTGGCTACCAATCAAATGAATCAAATAGAGACGGAGTCTAAATGGCCTCCGATGCCAAAAAGACCTTAAATTAAAAAAAGTAATTGAACCAATATTTATAATCAAATTATCCCGGAAAAGGAAATTTTTTAATTAAATTTTTAAGAAATAAATGAAACATCCCAGTTGATTAGTAAAAGCTTTAGATGTATAATATATATTGTATTATTATATCCTATATATAGTCTATATATTTTTTTGTATTTATTTACTCTGAATTTCCGCAAATGTAAATAGATATATTAATTTCAATTATAAATAGATTGAATTAATGAAGTAAATATTTTTAATATTAATCTTTATTATATTATAATCCAAATTTATATTTACATATAATATATCTTCTAAATGTTTTTCAATCAGTTTAATTACAAATATCAGCGATCACGATATTAAACGTTTTTAAAAATTGTAATTATATTTATTTTTAAGTATTAAATAAAATATATCCATTTATTTAATTAAATTATTAAAATAGATAGATTAACAATATTTTTACAAAACATTTCATCTCAATATCATTTGCGAAAAATACCCCCCCCCCCCCCCCACTTATCAACTTAATTTATACATAGCATTGAATATCACACCTAGGGATGTGGTATCGATAGAAAAGTATCGATACTTGTACTTGGTATCGTATCGAAAGGAAAGTATCGATACCAGAAAGTATCGGATGAAAAGTATCGATACCAGTAGGTATCGAGTATTTTTTGAAGTATGAGTATTTTTCCTCTTTTTTTAAGTTTTTTCGGCATCTTAGGCTCCTGACCTCGTTCAAAGGGCCCAACGGAAAATCAACGAGGTATACTGGTGTGCCATTTTCCTCAAAGTAATGAGCATCAGGAGGAAGGGGCTTTCTCAACCAAAATACGGATTTAGCCAAAATAAAAGTCTGTCCATTTTCACTGGTCGACAAAAATGAACTTTTTTTCACAAGAATAAAGATATAGATATGAGATTCGAGAAATATTTTTCATAAATTCAAATATCATTTCAGTTTTTCCCTATCAGGCACACTTTTAGAGATATATAGAAAAATAAATTTTAATAGAAAAAGTGCTCTAAACGGGCTCTTATTTCGAAATTTCAAGATTTTTTTAAGACGACACCCATTAAAAATATGCAGATAGTTTTAATACATATAAAGTCTCAGCCCAATAATTTAGACGTGCAACAAACGGCTTGAAATTTAGAAAAATCGAGTTTTTTAAGTTTTTAAAAAAATATTGAAAATTCAAAATAAGAGCCGTTTTAGAGAACATTTTCTGTTAAAATTTATTTTTCTCTATATCTCTAAAACTGTGCCTGATGGAAAAATTCTAACTACATATCTGAATGTACTAAATTCACTAATCAGATTTCTTGTGAAGAAAACCTTGTCGACCAGTATTTTTATTAGTTTATATATTGGCCTTTCTATGTAATATTTGCGCACTTTTAAATTAAGTAAATACAGTTTGCAATATACAAAAAAAATTAAATTAGAAATTTAATGTTATTAAATGAAAGGGTTTTTATTAAAAAGTATCAAATTTTCCATTATTAATAAATAATTATTAGGAATATGATCAAACAAAGTCTATCCCGCAAATATCGACCTTCTGTTATAAAGTATATCAATTTACTATTTATATCAAGAAAAAAAGAATATGCGATATTCTTTGGCAGAATCTCAATTAAAATATTTATATAACGTTTAAAGTCTGTCTATATGGCCTAAGATGCCGACAAAACTTAAAAAAAAAAAGAGAAAATTTGAATGAGTACTACTCATTCGATACTGGCAATCAAGTACTCATATGAGTAAAGTATCGAAAGAAAAGTATCGAGTAAAAAAAATACTAGTATCGAAACAAAAGTATCGATACCAGGAAGTATCGATACTTTTTTCGTGTCCCTAATCACACCTAGGGATGTGGTATCGAAAATAAAGTATCGATAGAAAAGTATCGAACGTGAACCTCACTCTTTTCCCTTCAACCCTATCATGCGTTTTTGTGACCGGAAGAAATAGGACAGGCCGGCCCGTCGCACGGTCTGACGCCTGTTGAAAAGAGGAAGGAAGAGACAGACAGAAAGAACTGAAGGACTACCTGTCCCAGCTCAGGTAGATCGTGGTCGCCATCCACGTACCCACAAGATGTGGGCCCCTGAGCGATTTATAATATTATAATTAGTATTTATAAATATATTTCACTCCCAAACCTAATCATTATCCCATTCATTTGCAGACCGAAACATAATATACATAATTATGTATTTAATTATAACATCAATTTGATGTTCATATTACCCAACTCTGAAATTTTTAATTAATAAACTGGTGATGGTTCTTTATAAAAGTATGTTTTCAGGGTCTTTTTTTGGGTCCTCCTGCCTTCGGTCTCTTCGAATTATATTGTTTAGCCCTAGAGATGATATAAAACTTCAATTTCAAAAGCCTTTAAATTATTTCTCTTTGTGGATCACAGATAAATTCCGATTTAAAAGATTAAAGATATTGACTAAATCTGAGCATGTAATAAAAATCACGGAAAACCAGAAAAGGTATCAAAGGATCAATAGTGAGTCCATTTTAATGATATTACTAGTTGTTGCTGAGATTGGAAGTCTTAAACTTTTATTTTCAACCATTTTAACAAGATGTTTATTACTTTTGGCGACATGTCTCCTTTATGGCGCAGCCATAAGTCAGGAAAACAAACGATTATTACTATTACCATTGCGATTAGTTATTTAATGTTTATAACAGAGTTTATTATTGGTATTTTATCCTCTAATAACTTTATTATGAATGAGTTTGGATCAAAGGCCAGAGGGATTTAATTTGTTCATTTGGCAATGGGATTTCCGTAAATCTACAAAAGATGGAAATTCATTTCCTTAAATTTTAATAAAACACGCATTTGAAGAGTGATTTTTAAAAGTGAAAAAATGGTTAAACAAAAAAAAAAAACTTAATTTTTTAATGTTTGAATTAATAAATAATCCATTTTATATTTAAAATCCTAATATAAATAATGAATATGAATTTTAAAAGGCATTTAAGTACGTTGTAAATAAATTATAACGAACAATTAAAAATTGCGATTTAGATGAGGATGGTGGGTTTGTTGTTAAAAATTTATATATTATCATAGCCATAGGAATAAATTCCGTCCCCAGTCTATGCAAAAATTTTTTAAAAGATGATGCTATTAGAATAAGTACTCTGCAAAATGGAAAAATACAAATTTGATTAATAGACTACAGCAAAAATTGATTTTTTTTTTTTTTTTAGTTTAAAAAAACAGATGAGTGCGCAATAAAAAAAATGTACCTAAAAAGTTTCGAAACAGCTAGTTTTTTTACTTTCTCTTACCTAGATATATGTAATATACCGGGTGGGCCAATAGTGTGTGGTCGGAAGATTGTAGGCTCATTAAGGGGGTTCAGGAGCGACGTCTAAACGTACTAAAAAATCTAGACTATTATAAGGAATTTTTCAATGCGGTTTTTTTTTAAATGAATTAAATAAAATAACAGAGTTCTTGATGAATTCTAATTAATACAAATTTGTATTAAAATCAACTAAATTTCTTAAGGATTAATTAAAAATGACTTTGGCATTTTTATCTTACTGTTAGCTAAAGATTGAAGTAGAACTCATTAAACAAAGCTTTGTCTCTTTCCTTTGTAAGATTAACAAAGAAAAAAAATTTTCGATAAACTTTTTTCATTATAAGAAATCATAATTAATATATAATTGTATTTTCCTTCCAAACAAAATATTTTTCTTGTCTCTTTCAGGCTTTTAGCTATATAATTAAAAATAGAGAAAATTATCATCTGCTTTTAATTGACATTAAATAAAAAAGAAGCCTGCTTAAGCATTTTTTATACGCTAAATACACGGTGTACGAAGAGAGTATCAAGATTTTGCTCAAACACCTATCAAAAAAAAAAAAAAAAACAACAAATTTACTTAGCGATTACATGACTAAAAGTCCTAGTAAGTGTTAACGGCAGCGTATTATTCTGAAATTTCGACCTCTGAATATCAATTTACAACCTCCATCATAATGAGATTGGCATTGGAGTAGGGCCTAACTCATGCTACAGGGTTCTTCAACCTTTCGTTGATTTTACTACCTTTCAGGCTTGTGGTATTTCTGAAGGGGCTTTAAAAAATCTGGAATAGTATTTTAATTTTTTATTAAAATTATCCATATTTTTTTTTATTAAACACTTCAAAATAAAATAATTATTAAGAATAAAGAGGAAATATCATTTTACAGTTGGATAAAAATATTCCATTCAGAAATTTACCGGAATCAAAATTGAAGAATTAGGCGATCTAGTAACTGGCTGAAGCACTATTAAGCCCGGCCATTGACGATCAATGCTCCAAAAACGCTTTATTGGCTTCTGTTGGGTTATTAACTGCTGCTGCAAGGCTTGTCGCTCCACATGAGATTTTCCATTCACAATCGGATTGGAGTGATGGACAGAAATGGCTTGACGAAACTGGAATTATGGACTGATTGGATTTTTCAGCTCATCTATCACTCCACGCCATCCATTTGTTTTTCCCCACTCACGGTCAGTTTTGGAATGACATCGCTCCATTGGACGGATGGAGCGATCGTGAATGGCCGGCTTTAAACTGGTATTTATGTTTTAAAATTATGACTACCATATCAAGGCCTATAAATCCTCGACCTATGGTTCAGAGGTAGGGCATTATCTTCTGGTGCCAAAGGTCGAGAGATCGCATCCCGTTCTAGGCGAAAAAATTCTGATTTAGACACCAATCAATTGAAATAAATAGTGATGGGCCTCCGATGCAGAATAAACCCAAAATAAATTAGAAAATGAGCCTCCAAATTCGGCAAAATCAATCAATGATTTTTGGAAATAGACCAACAATTAATTAAAATAATTTAAAAACAAGCAACATATCGGTTTGTGGTTGGCATATCGACGGCTCGGTAGAAAGGGTCAACTCCATTTTTTCGAAAATCATTTTTACTTTCTCGTATAGAAAGTTATGTAATCGTAAAAAAATTCGACTTCGAGATTTTGATGTTTCTCCACGTTTTAGACCTCCCTGAGTCCAAAAAAACCATTTTTGGCATGTATGTGTGTGTGTGTGTGTGTGTGTGTGTGTGTGTGTGTGTGTGTGTAAACACGATTGCTTAAAAACCAAAGCAGTTAGATCGATGAAATTTGGTATATGCTCCTTACACTAAAATTGTAGATTTCTATCAACTTTTGGAGTAAATAAGTCACTTGGAAGTAGTACTTTGCTAAAAGTTTTTTCAAAAATTTTGAAATTTTCAATTTTTTTTGTTATATTATAATAAAATACTCTATTTTAAAAAGTTTTTATTCTTTGACATTTTTTCGAAAACTGAATAGTTTTTTGAAATAATCCAGAAGAAATAGAAAATTTTCGTTAATTTTGATAAAAAATCAAAACAAAATCATACAGGTGTCATTAAAAAAAGGGTAAATATAAACAAATGAATTTGTTTCACAAATTAATTTGTTTATATTTGCCCCTTTTTTATGCTTATATTATTTCCTTTTTGATTTTTTATCAAAATTAACGAAATTTTCATTTCTTCTAGTGATTGTCAAAAACTATTCAGTTTTCGAAAAAATGTCAAAAATAAAAACTTTTAAAATGGAGTATTTTATTATAATATAAGAAAATTGTCCACAAAAAAACTTTTTAAGTAAAGCACTACTTCAAACAAGTGACGTATTTACTCCGAAAGTTGATAGAAATCTACAATTTAGTTAATAGAAAGCATTCACTAAATTTCATCGATCCACAGCTCTCCTTTCGTTTTAAGCAATCGTGTTTACACACACCCGAACATAAATTCCCAAAAGAAGCATACCTTGTAAGAAAGTCTCGGGAAGTCCAATCCCCATATTTTTTTCAGCATTTTCTGTTGAAAAATATCATTCTCCTTATGCCCTAAAAACGGTAAGTGCGTAATTCAAAATTTTTCAGGTCGAGAAGTTGCCGCACGAAAAAGTGGCTCTAACAATGGCAGTGAACATGTTTTTGGCTCTCCTGAAAAATCAAAAAAATGGAGTTAGGCGTCGATATAATGTTGAATTGAAGAGTTTTAAGTTCTTTTTCCCGCTTCGGAGGCTATTTAAACCCCGCTCCCAGTTTTTAAAATTAATTAGTATGCAATTTAATTTTCATCGCTTGAAAAAGGGAACCAAATTCTTGACTCCTAGCATAGGAGATGAGTAAAAGGTTCCTTAAAACCTGTCATATCGAGAACTTGAGACGATTAAGAATATACACATTTTAAGAAATTATTATACTCTGGTTATAGAGAACAAACAAATTCGATTACTACCCATGTATAGGCTATTAAACTTATGTTTGGATACCTATGGCTTCTGTAGAAACAAAGATTGCCTTATAAAGCAAAAATGAATGTGAGAAACAGTATTATCAAAGTTGGATGAGGTTGAATCCTAGCGACAAAAGCCTCCTCTCTCAAATATTGCCAATATTTCCGCCAATTGTGCCCTACTCTATTCCTATAAGAGAGTGTTTGGCAAAGTTTAAGTTAAGCCGCTTGCCGATGACCTAAATCCAGCCACTTAACACTTTTTGCCTTGTTTATCCGTAAATTGATACCTTTTTCTTTCAACTTTGATTTATCTCGAGGGGCATCTGGAGATGAACTTTTCTTCTCATTTTTGACTAAGATAAATAACAAAATTCTGGGAAATGATTAATTAATATCAAGACAATCCAAGTATGGGAGGGGTTTTATATTTAATATTTTTCATTTTTTGAAGGACCGTATTTTTTCAGGGCAAGTAGATCTCAAATAAATCAAGTATTCTTAAGTTAAAAACCATCAGGTTGAAGGAGATGGAATTCTCAGTGTATAAATAAGAAAAAACCAAATTTTTATTAAATTGTTATTAAATTTTTTGGTTTTATCTTATTTATACACTGAGAATTCCATCTCTTTCAAGCTGGAACCGTAGTTTTTAACTTAAGAGTAAATCTCCTGGTCCTAAGATCCTATAATATTAACACAAGTATTTTAGATATTTTTACTTTCTCTTACCTATGTATATATGTAATATATATACAGTATATAGAGAGAAAGTAATGTATTCATATCAAATACTTTCTAGACAAAATATCGAGGTTTTGATGGTTTTGAGGTCCCCTAATATATAAAAAAAAATGGATTTTGCAAAATGGTCTCTGTGTCTGTGAACAAAATATCTCAAGAACGAAAAGAGCTAGGAAGTTGAAATTTTATATTTAAGTTAGGCACTCCCCTGGCACCTATCACGAAGCTTTTGAACAAATTCATCGCATCTTTTCAAACTCAGGTGTCGGCTGGTTTTTGGCCGAAACCGAAACTTCGGTCGGTTCGTTATTTTATTATTTTATTAAATGCCACAACCTGACTGGAGATAGGAGATGGCGTCATTCGTAGTTATATCTTCTCACAAATGGCGCAAATTTTTCAGTTTTTTATTATATTTTAATTTCATGTTTGGAGGGGGGGACCTGCTGCCCCCTTGCCCCACCCTACACTCATGGCAAAAATTTCTCTCTCTGTGCACAATTCCGTAGCCATTTTCAATAAAAGATCCTGAAACTAAAATTTGTTTTCTTATACTCCTGCACCAAGACTGTTTTCTCCAACTTCTTAATATCTTCTGTCCTGGCTTTATTCCCGCGATGCGGGGTCGGCGGACCTCACTTTTTCCCTCCAACCCTATCATGTGTTTTTCAAACCGGAAGAAATAGAACAGGCAGGCCCGTCGGACGGTCTGACGCCTGTTGAAAAGAGGAAGGAAGAGACAGACATACAAAGAACAGAAAGACTGCCAGTCCTAGCTCGGGCAGCTCGTGGTCGCCATCCACGTACCCATAAGATGTGGGCCCCTGAGCGATAGTAACTTCCTAATATACAATTAAATATTTTCACAACTTGGACTGTTTCTCTAAAAAAATTTAAATTTCTCTCTAGGTAAAATAAGCTCAAGTAATTTGGCTGTGAAAGACGAGAAGTCAGCATATCCTCTTTAATTATTCTTCCTTTTATAGACTTTATAGACGTTGATTTTTTATTAGTTTTAATTTAATTTCTGGTTAGAAATAAAATAATAATAACCCAATAAGATTCATAAGACCCTCAATTCAAGTCAAGTGAGAAATGTGCAAAACATGAAATATGGAAAATACATTATCAAGTTTAAATTACTTTGAATTGAGATAAATTTATAATCTGAGAGACGAAAAAAGAGAAAATGTCACTGTCAGTAAATTTATTCATAATGGGAAGAATATATAGCGAAATCAGAGGGAAAATAGCTTCTATCTCTCTTCTTTCTTATTTTTAATAAAAAGAAAAAAATTTTACGTCTCTTTTAGAACTAAATCATCATTAGAAAGGAATTCGCCTTGTAGATTTTACAGATGAGAGAAAAATAATTTTATATAAGAAAAAAAAAATCAAAAGGGGAGGCGCGAATATTAGCTACAGCGAGAAATTTTCCAAATGATTGCTAATTTTATAAATAAAATAATAAAAATCTGGTGTGACTGGCGCACAGCACACAACTTTCTCTTACCTTCGGTAATCGAAAGTTGTGTTCTGTGCTGTCACACCAGATTTTTTGTGTCGACATGTATTCAGTTTCCGACCATAAGGTACGATTGAATTCAAGATGTAAAATTTATAAGTATGGGAAAATATTTATATTTTGATACCATGGCAACCATTTCTCCTATCTTTTCTATGGAGTACAAGAGTAAAGTGGTCTTCAGAAGATTTCAATCACAAAATGAGAATATACATTTTATAGAGAATCTAAAAAATAATTGATTTTTGAATTTTAAAAAAAATCGTTGGAGCAAATTTTGAGAAAATCGAAAAAAACTGAAAAAGTGCATCAGTAAAGTACTAGTACTCTTTGGTCGATTTTGTTCAAAAGCTTCGTGTCACGTCCCATGGGTGTGCCTAACTTAAATATAAAATTTCAACTTCCTAGCTCTTTTTGTTCTTGAGATATTTTGTTCACAGACACACAGACACACAGACAGACAGACAGACAGACCATGTCGCGAAAACCACTTTTTTGGATTCAGGGGATCTCAAAACGTGTATATCCATCAAAATCTCGACATCGAATTTTTGACATGAATCCAATACTTTCTCTCTATATATATATTACATATATACATAGGTAAGAGAAAGTAAAAAAGAATAAATAAAAAAAATATTTTTATATAAATATATTTTTTAGCATTAAAAATTTTTGTTTTTGAATCATTTTTTAAAATGGGGGGGGGGAGACGTCATACAGTTAAATATTTTTTAGGGAGGCGTTTGGGAGACAACTAATATAGGGTGTAACAAAAGTAGTGACGAATATTGAAACATTTAAGAAATTTTTAGTTTTTGCTTTCTCTTATATAAATATTATGGTAATATAGCCCCTATATAGAAAGTATTCATGTCGAAAATTCGATGACAAATTTTTGAATGGAATACACGTTTTGAGGTCTCCACAGACCAAAAAAGTGAGTCCCGCAAAATGGTCTGTCTGTCTGTGTGTTCAATTTAAAGCAAGATGAAAGTCAGAGGGTGGGGGAAATTTTATATTAAAGTTATTAACCATCCTAAGCTTTTAAATAAAATCGACTGATGTACTTTTTCGGTATTTTTTATATTTTATTAAAATTGGCTCTAACGATATTGATTAAAATTTATAAATCAATTATTTTTACTTTCTCTTACCTATGTATATATGTAATATATATATAGAGAGAAAGTATTGGTTTCATGTCAAAAATTCGATGTCGAGATTTTGATGGATCTTCACGTTTTGAGGTCCCCTGAATCCAAAAAAGTGGTTTTCGCGACATGGTCTGTCTGTGTGTGTGTGTGTGTGGGTGGGTGTGTGGGTGTGTGTGTGTTCAATTTTAAGCATGAAGGAATTGAGCTACGAGGGTTGAAATTTTATATTTAAGTTAAACATCTCCCGGGACCGGAAAAATAAGCTTTTAATCAAAATCGGCCAAAATTGCTAGTACTTTACTGATGTACTTTTTCAGTTTTTTCGATTTTCTCAAAATTTGCTCCAACGATTTTGTAAAAATTCAAAAATCAATTAGTTTTTAGATGCTCTTTAAAATGTATATTCTCATTTTGCAATTGAAATCTTCTGAAGACCACTTTACTCTTGTATTTCATAGGGAAGATAGGAGAAATGGTTGCCATGGTAACAAAATATAAATATTTTCCCAGACTTATAAATTTTCCATCTGAATTCATATGTTCCGTACTGTCGGGAACTAAATATATGTCGACACAAAAAATCTGGTGTGACAAGCACAGAACACAACTTTCGATTACCGAAGGTAAGAGAAAGTTGTGTGCTATCGCCAGTCACACCAGATTTTTTTATTTAAGATATACAGCGAAAATTGTGTGCTATGTCGGCGACCATCACAACAGATTTTTACTTGTGTGTATGTGCCCGTCAAGGTGCTGATTGGCCAGAGTAAAAGGAAGTGGAGTCAGAGAGGGAAATTTAAAACTTTAACATTTTGCAATGGTCTTCGGCGGGGATCCAGGGGCGTATCCACCATGGGACTTTACTACTTGTTTTAGAATAATGGCTTAAAATATTTGGATTTTTCTTTGTAATCATGCTAGAATTCAACTGACATTTAGGACATTTGGTAGAAGAAATTTCAATTTTAAATCGCGTAATCCTAAATATTTTTTTTATTTTTATAATAAAACAATATACACCAGCTAAGGGCATAAGCATAAACATTTTTGTTTGATAAACACCATCACACATTCCCTCCTGGTTGTGGTTAGAGGCATGATTTAGGAGGTCAAACGACCTGTTTACCTTCTCAATCACTCACCCAAGAGAGTGAATAGCCTATAATAAATTTAATCATTACCAGAAGTATAATATTAAATAAAAAAATTTAAAAGATATGCTTTATACCACTGGTTCCCAACCTTTTTGACCCATCGCCCCTTTCTGGAGGTTGACTAACACCTATCGCCCCCTTTACATTTTCATTGTTGCCTAATTTTAATTTGAAGTAAAGTGTAAATAATAAATCAGTTTTATTATTTTAAACAATTTTATTACCGTAGGTCTATATACAGGGCCGCAGACAGACTTGACGGGCCCCGGGACTACTTAATAATACGGCCCCCACCCCAAAAAAAAACTTAGTTTTCTTTTTTTTAGTATGTAAAAGGCTATTGTGGCCTTCATGCCAACACTTTTTTACACAGTTTTTGACACAACTTTTGAAATAGTTATAGGTATATACATAGCTTACAATATTTATTTAAATAAAGTTATATAAATTTTTTTCAAAATGTCCTAAACAAAGAGTTACAAAGTTTTAATTTATCGAGGCCAAAGTCGGACAGAGAATTTTCGGGGGGAATCTGGGGGTATGGAAAATTTTTTGAAAATTACCCACTGAAATCTACGTTTTTAGCTATCCTGAGTCGTGAAAAAGATCAAACTTGATTTGAGCTTAAAGGGCCCGGCCCCCTGAGGAAAAAAAATTCAAGAAAATGATTTTTTTTTAATTGAAATTTAAGATTTGAGCTAAAAGTGACGTTTCAATTCTAGAGTGGAATTATCTTCAGACTATTTTATTTTTATGGTAATATTTTGTCCTCTTCTATCCTGACCTTCCTGTAAATAGGAGATTTTTCTCTTTGATTTTTATATTTTTAAATTTTAGTAAACTAATAATTTTTCTCCCTTCGAATACTCATCGCCCCCCAATCGCCCCCCCGCTTATTTATCGCCCCCTGAAAACCCAAATCGCCCCCTTGGGGGCGATCGCCAGGTTGGGAACCACTGCTTTATACAATACGCTTTTCAAACATAACTTTTTTTTTAATTACTTCGGGGTACTTAAAAGATGAAGGAGAATACATTTTATAATGAGAACAAGGGAGATAAAGTAAATAAAATTTTTATTCAAACGATTCTTGTTTTAATGGAAATGAAGATAAAGGCTCTTTTTCTTGCATTAAAATTGAAGTAGTTATTTCGTTCATCAAAATTATTTAAATTAATGATTTAAATAAACAATTATCGTCTAATTATTCAAATGTCTAAATGGTTATAGAAGCTGAGTAGAAATAACAAAAGAAATTATAGCATAACAGAACTTTTTTTTTTTTTCATTTTTAAAGCCCTCGCACTTTTTACCCATTCATACTCACACTCACACACACATGCACACAATCATCGGACTGTCTGGGATCCGAACCCGCAACCCTTGGTGTAGAAGACAGGTGCGCTACCATATACACCAAGCCCGAGGGCCAGAGCAGAACTGCCGCCTGTTTTTTTTAGTAGAGGAAAGAAAGACTAACAAAGATCTTGTAACAATTCTTTTGTATTATTAATTAATATGTCAAATTATCTTTTCTGATTTTAAATTTCTTGTGATTAGTTGAAAACTTGTCAGTCTAATCATCACTTGTTAGGCGTACTCAAGATCAAGAAGAGGTGATTTAGGGCACCCTTCTTCCATCCCAAGGTACCTGATCCAATTACCTGTTATAGATATTTTAAGATATAAGAAAAGTATAAAATAAAATATCAAATTTGCAATAAAAAATAATCTTGTCAATAAAGTTTGGGCAACAAACAAAGAGACAACTACTGTAAAATAAAGATGACATTTTTTTTAAATTTTGTTAGACTTCTTGGTCCTAAGAAGTAATTAGTGACAAATTTGGAAAGAAGGTCGGTAGAGGTAAAAATGCCACAAATAATGAGAAATTTCAAATTTCTCAACATATCATGGATCAAATATTTTGCAATTAAAATACATATATTTTATACATGGAACTAGACCCTGAAATGGTTACAAGATCTGAAAAAAGGGAATAAAAAATTATCTTTAATTCAAGCTGGAGGAAAACTGAAAATGAGAAAAAACAATTTTTCCAAGCAGGGGAAATAAATAACACTGGTCTCTAGACAAAGTTTTAACAGCGACGTTAACATGTTGCTTTTATTTAAAAGCTATCAAAATCATAACCTTACTCTTTAGGTTAAGGACGCCATTTTTATTTTAAACACGACGTTAAAATATTAAAGGCACCCCTAGACATGGCATTAATTTTTAACACTATTTACTAAATTTTAACGCTTTGGCTTTAAAGTTTTTGTTTACAGAATAGCTATTTGAGGCAGTGATGAAGGAAGTGACTTTGAATAACATTTTCTAACGCCGATTGTTTTTACATTACTTTTTAACGTCTGTTTTTAGAGAATAGACCTGAATATGTGTTTAAAATAAAGCATGAAGGAAATGAGGAAATGAATGATTACAGTATTTGATTACTGGAAGATAGGAAACCCAAATGACTAACTTATAAATGGGTTTTGCTGATTATTGATGTAGAAGCCTTCAGGTGCTGATCAGTTGTTAATTTCACAAACAAATGCCTATGCATTAAGGGGCAATAAGACATCTGGAGCAACTAATCAAAAAAGAGTTAATTATTTTCTTCTTATTTTTCAATAAGCAAAAACGAAAAAATGTAGCAAGTGATGTAATCATTACTCCATCTTTCTATTAAAAAAAAAAAAAATTTCCTATTGCATAAAAATAAAAAAAAATCTTTATGGTAGATCAAGCCCATTTAATTGCTCATTGGCCTGCGCCCTAAATCGTAGGTAAATTAATTATAGAAATAAATACAGTACATTTACTCTATGTCATTATCATGCATTTAAAGCTGCAGAGTGACCTCATTTATTCAATCAATTGCTGCTGCTACTGCTACTAACTCTCTGAAGCAAATGCTTTGATGAATTACTTAATTACAAATGTTGGAACGAGCTACGCATTTTTAACTTTCCTATGTTTCTAAAATTAAAATTTTTAAGGAAGAAAAAAAAAATAAAGGAAAAACTTCTCCTTTCCTAAGGCAATTTAATTAATTAATTTTAATTGAAACATTCTATAACTTTGCCTATTAATTATTATTTAACTTTAAAAGTAGTTCAAATTAAAACAATAACACAATTATGTGGGTGAATAAAATCAAAGTTCTCGATAATAATAATAAAAAACATATAGAGAAGAAAATGCTTTCCATTTAACTTCTTCGTTCGTTCTCTTCTCTCTTGCTATTTGAATAAAAAATACTTGGAAAAAATCCTCCAAAGGCGCTTTTGAATGATTCACAACCTGTTTGTTTTCATGATTTTGTTCTCAATCCCTCTATGATTATATACATACTAATATAAAATAATGGATCGATCTATTTATTTCTAATCTGTCCTTTCTAGACCATTAAACATATTTATTATTTATTACTAGATTTTTCTCAAGGGATGCCAGTTCTTCAGTTCCATCTTGCCAATCCAATATATTCTTTCTTTATCATTATTCCGAATTTCGGATTCGGCATTTAAAATAGAAACAAACTCCTTCGCGAGGAAGAGGAACGTACAAAGGAATTTTGCGCCTTAGCTTGGATAACTCGTGGTCGCCATCTACGAATTGCCTATTCGATAAAGCCTAGACTAACAAATATGTTTAAATCGCCCATCAAACTAGCGGAACGAACAATCACACATTTAGTAGAAGGCTTATATAATAAATTTTATCGTTCAACATAAAGATATTTTAGGAATAAGGTTTGTATAGGCACCGCGTCTCCTGAATTTGAACAAAGACTTCTCTGCTGGCGTGGAAAGTCCAGGTTGGAATTGGCCATATCGCGTCTCTTGGACTTGAACAAGTTTTGTATCGTGATGGGATGTCCTGGTTCGAGTTGAGAAAGCGTGATATATCCAATTATAACCTTGGACCAAAACCAGGACTTTCCACGCCGGCCGTAATGCGGGAAGTCTTTGATCGAATCCGGGAGGCGTATATAGACCTACCCTATCAAAACTCATTTCTCAAATACGGTATCTGTTTTGGCCAAATTCCCCCACTTTTTTTTTTTTTTTAAAAATATATGAAAATTTTTTTTGGGGGATATCTAGAGCTACAATAAGTGGAACAAAACCCAAATTGGGTATCTCTGCACTAAAAAAGGAGAATTATATGGAATATGCAGCCACTGGTAGATTTTCCGTTTCATTATTTCAGGCCACGACTTAGTTTTGGTCTAAGTTTTGGACCATTTCAAACCCAAACGAAAGGGTATCCATCACGTGTGAATGTAAACAAAACTTTAGATAACAATAGTTATGTTTTCACATGATACCCTTTCGTTTTGAATTAAAAATTTATTTGTTCTGAGAACAGTTGTTCTCTTTGAACATTTTACAATAATTTAAATATAATAAAATGCTTGCTCTTTTTACACTAATACAAAATACTTCTACAGCAATGCACCACCAAATAAAACAAATAAAATTAATCAAAACAACACAAAATATAATCCATAAGCAAATAAACAACAAACAATAAACAACACCAAATGCGCAAGCGGAAGGCCTAATCCTCCAAAATCAACCGCCTCAAATCATTCCTAAACATCTCCCTGCTTCTTATAGTTCGTAAATTCGCCGGGAGCCCATTTCATAGCCTCACAGAGCCCACATGAAACGATCCCCCGTATGCATTTTGGAGAGATTATATGAGCCAACAGCTCCAGTTTTGAAGATGGTCCAAACCTAGGACAGAAACGTTAGCCGTGGGCTACAATAATAAAGAAATTAGAGTGGCTGCATATTTCTTGTTTTTCATCATTTGTACAAAAATAAATGTTATAGGAAAATATTACAATATAAGCTTATAATTAGGCCTATATAATTGAGTTGAAATGAATGAATGAGAGTTTTTAGATCATCATCAAATTCATCTCTAATTCAAACGCATATCTGATGAATTCTAAGCCTTCCTAAAGTCCCTTTCTAATTACCTGAGATGCTCGATAACCAGAATAGTTTGCTGACCAGACATGAATTTTTGATGTAGCAAATCTGCTTGGGAATAGAATTTATTTATAGCTTGTGGTTTACTGACCAGAACAAGAGAACATTTAGAAATAGATCAACTAGTAATCTAACTCTAATCAAGAAAGTAATTAAAACAAATATAAAATATTAATAACTAATTCCACAACTCTTGCCTAAAAAGCATACCCTAAATCTGCTACATTGAGAAACGAATTTTGAGCAAAATTTTTTGGAGAATTTCAGAGGCCAAAAAAATATAAGTCTTTCTTGATATTTTTATGTTGTTCTTTATAGAGTGATGCTAATAATAATAAGAATTGGTGTAGAAATATATTGAACTGCTGTATTTTTGAAAAAAAAAAAAAAAAATTATTTTGTCATTAGAAAACCAAGGGGCTTTGATAAAATAACAAGTGTATATTTTTTCGAACCTCTAGAATCGTTAAAATATAAGCATTTTTGAACAACACAGATTCCATGTTGGAGAAGATCGATTTCTCAGTTTATAAATAAGGAAACACAAAATTTCTCTTATTTTTTTATTAAAATTTTTTGGCCAACTTGATGTGCAACTTAAGTTTCGTCCTATTAGACATCATCAGGTTTTAGATCCTATAATATTGAAAATCTTTAAATTTGTTCCTTTTCTGACGATAAAAAAAACTCCATGATTTTCACATCCCTAATGTCATATCATGATTTAATATAAATTTTTTGGTAAATGAAAGAAATTATATATAAGACGACTGGTATATGTATTAATATAATTTTAATGAATTCTTAAATTAATTTTTGCATCTTGAAATTATACAACTTTTTGGATAACATATTTATATTTGCTAAAACAAAACGTAATTTACAAAAAAAAATCTTCCTAATTACTGAGAAAAAAAAAACTCTTGGGACGAGAGAGGATTCATTTAAGAGGTTAATATTAGTTTCGAGGCAGGGCAGCTGGAGCCTCGAAGGGATTCCCTGATGGTCCAAATTAGCAAATTATATAAAACCTTGCTTAATAAAATCTTAATTTCAACTTTTGTACTTGCAAAAGTTCAATTACCTACAAGTCTATAAATATCCTCCACTTAATGTACAACAGTCAGCAGAAAATGATTTACTTTTCATTTATTTCTTTTGCTCGTATACAAAAATAATAAATGGCATCAATTAAAAAATAACGTTAATTGATAAAGAATTGTTGCTTCTTCTTCTCCTGTGAGCAAAAGGGCAAGATGGTTTCCACCACAGCTACTAGCTAATCCTATTACTGCCTAAAATGTTTAGCACTTGCTCTGTTGAGGGAAGTTTCCACTCACTGAAATCCATGTGGCAGGTTAAAATCCTCCCTCCTTGTCGTCGTCGTTCTCAAATCGTCGGATCGTTTATTTAGATTTCACCATCTCTCTCTCTCTCTTCTTCTCGCAAAACTCAAGGGGTGCAAGTACCTCGAGAAAAGAGAAGAGGAATACCTGTGCTGCTGCTATTCCCCTTGGGATCAACTTGCAGAGTTTATCCCTCTCTCCCCCAGCCATCTCTAAGAAATCCCGGAGGCTGCAAAAAGTGCCAAAGTGTAATTCCACGTAGCTCTTTATGCCCGTCGATAGGCCATTGGGCCCATCGTTTGCGCTCTTATCTAATGAAGCCATTAATGATAAGAGATAAATCATAACGATACGCTTTATTATTATTATTATTTTTATTTCCTATTCGAAAAAGTTTCTAAAAATTAAATTAACTTATTCTGTTCCAAGAAATAATATTGAAAAATAAAAAAAAAAAACTGAGTAGATGGATAGGTTAGAAGGCAATCAAATGAAAAGAAGAAAAAAAAATCTGGTGTGCTGTGCTTGTCACACCAGATTTTTTGTGTGGGCATATGTTTAGTTTCCGACAGTACGGTACATTCGAATTTCAAGATGTAAAATTTATATGTGAAAATATTTTATTTTGTTACCATGGCAACCATTTCTCCTATCTTTTCTATGGAGTATAAGAGTAAAGTGGCTTCAGAAGATTTCAATGACAAAATGAGAATATACATTTAAAAGAGCGTCTAAAAAATAATTGATTTTTAAATTTTAATCAAAATCGGTGAAGCGAATTTAGAAAACATCGAAAAAACTGAAAAAGTAGTGTTCAGGTCGAAAATTCTCAAAAATTCCGAAAAAAAAAATTCATAACTCGAAAACTATAAAAAATCTCATAACATACATGGGGGGGGGGGGGGTGATTCGGGTAACCCAAGGGAGGCTCTATCTCTGGGCTTCCGCTTGACACTATTTTTTGGAACACCCTGTATAGAGAGTTGAAGATGAAAGCGTTGGAGTGAAACGCAATTGTTAGAAATAAGCCTACATGCTTTAAATATTTAATTATTATATCCATTTTTTCGGAAAAAGCAATTGGTTGAAGCGTAATTTAATTTTTTATCATTAAATTTCCCGATTTTAAGAGGAATATCATTAAAACTTATGATTGAAGAAGCAATTACGTAGGTTCACGAAATTCAAAAACTCTCTTGTAGGTTTGCTAACAATACCAATTAAGAAGCGTTAAAGCAACTTTTAAGAAAATTAAAAAAAATTCAGATCCCTGAATTATTATAAACCAAGAAAAAACTTATAGGTGTAAATTTTACACAACCCAAACTAAGTATATTATTTATTTATTAAATATTTGTTGAATTTTTGCTCATTTTATCTAAATAGGAGGAAGGGGCCCGTGTAAATCAGGTGCTCGTTTAAATGTCCGTTTTTGTAGATTTGTAGGTTCCTGACGATCTTTTAATAACTTCATTTTAGCTGAAAGGGAAAATTAAAACTTTCATTCGTTCTCTTAGTTAAAGACATTTAAAAAGGTAAAGCATGCCTTATTTTATCGATGTCTATTTACATAGACCATATATTTACAATAAAAAAGGCTTTGCAAAGACAAAACAAAATAATATACATATATGAATATGATAATCTATCTAGAATATTTTTTGGTCGTCAGGGGGTTGGTTTTTTATCACACGTCGAGAAGCAAGCATTAAATGGAACTTGATGTTGAAAGGCGGAGTTTTTAGGCCGTTTTCTTTTTTTTCTTTTTTTTTTTTTGCTAGTTTCAGTAACCATTTGGCAAGTTGAGTTTCTCTATTTTGACAACCTTGAAAATGTTCACGCCCCAATAGTCTTCAATTCCCCCACTCCCTTTTTTCTCCAACCCTTGATGGCATATCGACTTGCATTTGGACAGAGTTGAGCTTTTTACATTTCTTTTTATTTATTTTTTTTTTCTGTTTTCAAAAAAAAAAAAAAAATAAGACGCAAGAATCTCTTTGGGATAAGATCACGAAGCATATCAATAGATCTACAATGTATATAGATATATAGGCTTAAGCCTAACTAAAGTTCAACTTGAACAAGTTATAGAATACTTGTTTTTTTTTTTTATTTCTTTTTTTCATAGAAAAACATTTTTCTAGTTTTTTTTTCCTCTTAAAAAGTTTGTAATATTTTGATTGAAAGCGAATGTAAATATCAAAGGGGTGAGGTGGCGAATCGCCCAAGGCGTGATCTCTTTTTTAAATTAGAATAAATTCAAAATTCCTTTTTTGCTGAGGGTTATCTTTAATTTTTGGAAGGTATGCAACCCTAATGAACTTTTTTTTTGAAATTCAAAAAGTTATTATTATGATTACACATTTATTTAAAAAAAAATTCGAAAAATATTGAAGGGTTTCAAACAAATATAAAGCAAGTTTGTGTGTTCAAGTATAAAAATAATAAGTTGAGTGTTTAATTAAACAATAAAAAAAATTTCCCATTCAACAATGAACTTCAAAGTCCGAATTAAAAACGAATTGAAATCACAAACTAAAAAAAAGTTATGGATTTTTTAAAAAAATTGCTCTTTTTTTTCAAATAACTATAACTTATTTTAAAATTGATATTTCGGAACCCCGCAAGGCTTTAAAAATTTTGTTTTTTAATGTAGTTTTCAGAAAAAAAATTATTTCAGAAGCCCGGATATATGAAATATTTCAGTTTTTTTGAAAAAACCCTAATTTTAAATCGACCATTTTTTTTTTTAATTTTTTTTTAACTCAAAAAAAACTTCAACTAATTCTACAATTATCCCCTTTGATTTCAAGATGCCGTGCCGACGATTGTTTCTATTTTTTTTTTGGTTATAAAAAATTTTTCTTGAAATTTGGTTTATTTTTTACGTAACTTTTTTATGAAATTTTTTCAGCTTTCTCGTGAAACTTTAGAAGTTGAAAAATGATATTTTATTCGAAAATTTTAAGTCATCATACTAAAAATTGTTTTTTTTTTTCAGTCTCGTACTTTTCAGCGAAATCCGCGAGGGTCAGGAAAAAAATTTGTCGATTTGGCATGGAATGACCCATATAAACTTCTGTTTTATTTGATTAATTTTTCCTTTTAGATAAATATTTGTGTAATAGAAGATAGAAACTACAGTATTTACTAATTCACGCAAGAAAAACCTCCAGAAAACATCAAATGTTTACTGTCCGTTCGTAAAGGTCAACGTCCTTTTCAAAGTTGCCATGTTGAAGTTAATAATTTAATTTAAATGCGGTGTTAAAGTTTAAGTGTAGTTTTAATATAAATCCCCCCCCCCCCCACGCCCCTCTCAAACCCGCAAAGTTTAGATTTATTATATTTAATATATTTATTTAGAATACTTATTTGAGCTTGAATCATAAAATCATAGTAATTTAATGAAACTTGGAGATATTAATTTCGTAAAGTTTTTTTTTTTTCTAATATCCATGTTTTATTCTAAAAAAGATGTGCATCGCTGCTTTAAATAAGGATTCATTATTTCGAAATGATAAAAAAAAATGTTTTTACCTTATAGAAATTGAAATTCTATAAAGGTAATGGAACATTCATAGGAACAGTCAACAGTCGTCATATCGATCGATGTTCATAAAGAAATTTTTAAATTATTCCGATTGATCAAAGTTCAAATACGAAACATTTCCCTTTAAAGGAATAGCAACAACTCCAATTAATGTTATTTGATCGAAATAAATTATATTTATTAAGGAAACGAATTCCAACTAATTAAATCGAAATTAATTAGAGAAAAATAATTAATAAAGAAGGACAGCTACAGTAGTTATTTTGTTAATATTATTATTTTTTAATTTTATAATTTTTTCTATGGATGTTAAATGAAAAGTGGGGCTGAAAACAAATAAAACTACAACTACAAAATTTTTTTATTTATTTAAAAATATGTCAAAAGTTTTTTTTTTTTTTTGTTAACCCTTTTTCGGCAACTGAGGCCATTCAGGGCTTTAATTTTATTAAATAAATGTTTAGATACATGATATCGATGGCTACCGGGGGACGTTCAACATGCTGATATCAAAGTTTGAATTTAATTTTCAATTATTTTAAGGGTGATGTCTCGAAAATGAAGATTCTTGGGGGCAAGTGATGGCGTAAATTCTGTTCATATATCTGGTCGTCAAGCATGCATTTCTGTCTTTTTCTAGTAAAAACAAAAATAAATCAAATTTTGATTTCAAAAACAAATACTGTTTGAAACGATAAACGTAAACTTCTTTACAATTCTTTCCACTGCATCAATGCTTATAAGCACGTTTATGATTTAAAAAAAAATTGATTTAAGGATTTTTCGGCATCGGAGGCCATTTAGACCCCGTCATAGTTTAATTCATTTGATTGGTAGCCAATTCAATTGGGTAAAAAAATTTGAAAAAATTCTCAAAAATGTCTTTTAAGGGGTAGAAAAAAGATAGAAAATTTTCAGCGAAAATCCGCGAGGGTCAGGAAAATAATTTGTCGATGGCATGGAATGACCCATATACAAAGAATACTTTTGGTGATACTCAATATCCAATTATTTTTAGGTTTTTTCAATGAGATAATTATTTTTAAATTGGTCCATTATTATACGCTTTACAAGTTTTAATTTAACGCCCTATCAAGATTTCTTAATTTTATTCTCAAATAAACAGCATATCTTTTTTTTATGTAATTGAAAATCTTATAAAAAATGTACTAAACAGTCACTTAATTAGCATAACTGTCCTGATTAGGATCTATGGCAATGTCAGGCTCCAAAGGGACTCTGATCCTTTATAGTCTCTCAAGAGTAACCACTTTAGACAACGTAGTATATTATATTAAGAAATAAGACGAGCGATATTGCTATCTGGGGAACAGAATCTGCGGGTGGTTGTATAATATCGTCTTAGCTTGAATATAAATAAGATAAAAAAGTATTTCCCAATATCCACCGCATGTGCTCTCAGCTCAGGGAAGGGATATTAGTGCACCTCACCAAAAAGTATTTATCGAAAAAAATATTTTATATTAATTGAAATTGTATGACTCTAACACATAGGTTCCCAACGTGGGCTATAACGCCCCCTCGTGGGCAGTAGAAGACCCAGAGAAAATTAGAAGAGCATTTTTTAACGCTGATGTTATTACTTTACTTTTGAACACCCACTTTATGATGTTAAATTTTAACTTCTGTATTTAAATAATAGACCTTTAAGTCCGTTTTTTATTCGATAATACCTCATTCATAGCGCAGAGGTAAAACATTAATTTATTGTGTTGGGTGTTTGTATCGGGATTGCCTCAGATTCTGAAAAAAAACCCTCAAACAAAAAAATAAATTGGGTAAATAGAGATTTCAACAAAAATACAGGTTCTGAATACGAAAATATTATTTCCTCGTTCTACGCGTAGAACTTCTCAATCGAAGATAAGTACCAGTTACAACTAGTAAAAAATAATCTAATAGTGTAGTACCACCAAATTTAACATAAACGGTAGTAATAATCTGAGAAAAAAGGAAGAAGGACATGAGCAGCCAAAAAATAAAGCCTGGTTATTATTAAATTTTGCTACTTTTGCCTGGTTAAAGGACACCTTCAGAAAATAGAATAGCGTAAAATAAATCGAACCTGACACAGCAATAATTTTTTTTTTTTTAATTTAATTAAATCAATTGTAGCCCCCTAAATGGTTCAAGTTTTTTTTTCTGTTTAATTAAATCGATTGTAAATGGAGTAATGTTGCAATTGGAGGCGCATTTTTCTCTCGAGTGGAAAGGAACAACTTGACGCCATTTCTCACCGCCAGAGCTTTTTTTGATGGCGTTTGTTTTTTTTTTTTTTTTTCTTTTTTTTAAAGAAAACCTCCTCCGTTGAACTATTGCCACGTTTCTACAACCCGTTTTCTTCTTTTACTTCACTTGGTTGAAGAGAAAAATAATTTCACAACGTGCCAGATCGTTTTTGGCAAGAGTCCCTTCCCTGAATCTCCAAGATTAAACTTTATAGTTAACTTATAGAAAAACAAAACAAAAAAAAATCGATGAAATAAAAATAAATTTTAGACGGGACCTTGAAAGGACACATTTTATATTTATATTCCGTTCGTGACGCACCCGTAAAAGTCAATTTTTATTTATTTATTTTTTCTTCAACTTATTCTATTGTTGACAAGAGAATTGGTCGAAGAAATAATTTTTTGTTCAATAAAGTTTAAAGCGAATTAAACTCTTATTTAAACAACTTTTTGGACTAATTTATTTATTTATTTTTTTTTGTAGATTTCTCATAATAAAAAGAGTAAGCGCATGTTGTTTAAAAAACAAATATATATATATATATATATATATATATATATAAAAACTGCTTGTTGAACCGAACATCGATTAAATAAGTTTTTAAAATTTCTAATTTTATTTTTCGACGTTGTTTTGTCACGATAATGGTTTTACCAGTAATTGGTCTCAGTTGCTTATACAGTATTATTCTATTTTCCTGGAATCTGTTTATTAGAGACACATCTCTCGTTTCATTATACAGGGTAAATAATTGATTATAGATTAATTTAAATAATTAATGAAAGCTAATATTAATCAAAACTATTATCACTTTAATCACTTAACAATGAAAATATGTACTATAGAAAAAGAATAAAGTCTAAAAGTCTAATGAAGTTCGAGCACCACCTGCTCTTAAGTCTTTCATACATTGGTAATTTTTTAAGATAAACGTATAAAAAAGACAGAATAAAAAATGTTGGATGTTTTATATAAAAAGTCAAATAATAGTCATCAGTCTTTGTCCGTCCAGGTGTTTACTCTCTATATCTCATCTTAAAAATTTTGTTTTAATAAAAAAAGGCCATGTTGCAAAATTGCCAACAGGACGATAATCTGGGATCTGGGCCACATCACTGCTTATAGCCTTTATTCTTTCACTCTCATTGAATTATAAAATTTTGACATAGAACACTCACTACTCATTGGATTCCGCTTTTAGCCTTAAATAATAATTTCTATTTGTATTTCAAATATTAAATATGTCCATATAATAATTTGGTCGAATTTGGAAAATGGATCATTTTAGAAAGTTTTATATGTGTCTTAGGTATATGATTATTATTATCAGTTTTCAAACGAACAGGCGACATTTATTGTGGTTGTCATACATAAGACCTTTGGTATGCGCCAAGATGGAAAGAGAAATAAAGTAATTCGAGGAAGAGGCACATGCCAATTGGTCTAAGCAGCAACGGAAGAAAAATTCTCATATTACAGCGGAAACACTTTGTTACAGACTAGCTCAGCGTTTCCCAAAATGGGTCGCAACCCGGTATCGGGTCGTGAAAAAAAATTGTGAATGAAATAAACAAATACTGTAACTTGATTTTTATTAAAAAATAAAATTTGTTTTGTAAATAAATGTTTTTTTTTTTCTTAAGGTGGGTCTCGAAAGCTGGACTAGCTGGTATATTGATTGTTGAGCTTGTGAGGGTTGAGTACAGCAAGAAAGGCGATCAGGGGCGTTTGTCAGGATTTTTACTTGACTGATGGGGAGTTTTACCAGCTGATGTATTCTTATGCCCCAATCAGCAGGGCAGAAATGTGTAATTTCAAAAAACAAATGAAATTCTTTTTATTCTTTCGGGGTACCAAGATATCACAATTATTAAGTTATCAATTAGTTATTTATCAGCTTGTTAAAGCAGCTGCAGAGAGATTTGCAAAAAGATATAACTTTGTTACCGAAGCTTTGGAAATAGAATATATAACAAATGTCAATATTCTATAACAATTTAAAAAAAAAAAAATGTTGACCCAGCGAAATGACCTCGGGCAGCTTGGCATCTTGAAGAAGCTTAAAACTTTTGAAGAAGAACAATAAGATTTGGAGAGGAGAAGAAATAGACTTCAAAAAGATATTAGAAAAATAAATAATTAATTATATTATTAATATAAAACATTTGAAAAACAATACTTTCTCTCTCTATATATTCCATATATAGGGTAAGAGAAAGTAATAATCATGATTCCATCAAGTTTTTCCGACTTTTTTTTTAACAACTTAGGCTTTATATATAGGCCTATAGGTATATTCTATTGAAAGGCGTCGAAATTACCTTTGGCTCGTTAATTAATTGACTCTACTCAGATTGTCAATTTGTCAAACGACAGTTCGGATCAATTTATTGGCAGCCAGATAATATCGCCGTTTAGTCAGTTAGGGCCTTTCTGCGAGTCCTTGCACTAATTTATTACAATTTGGGAATCTCCAATCTGACAATTTATATTCCACCATTCGTGAACCATAAATCTGATAAATTCAAAAAATATTAAGCGTTAAAGTTTTGATATCGGAAAACATGGGAGAATAATTAAAAGGAAATATTATGTTTAATACAGTTATTAAATCTTTTAAAAGTAGTTACGATTTAATTATAAGTAGATTATTTTAAATAAAGTATAAAATTGAATAACAAGAAATGTTTATTTTTTTTGTTGCAGCTTGTCGACAACTAGAACTCGGTGTACAAGCCATGTTTGGACCAACTGACCCCTTACTAGGAGCGCATGTGCAGAGCATATGCGAGGCTCTTGACGTACCTCATCTTGAGGCCAGGCTTGACGCCGATGCAGCAGATCCTGCACCCCCAGCAGCCGCTGATGCCACACTGTTGGCCACATCGGTTCCATTACCCCCATCTGCTGCTTCCCCACCCCCACCACCTGCTCAAGAATTCTCTATCAATCTACACCCGAGCCAGCGACATTTAAATCATGCACTCAAGGATCTTATCTCCTTTCTCAATTGGACCAAAGTAGCGATTGTCTACGAACAAGACTATGGTGAGTTTCAGAATAATATTTTATTTTATTGAACATACAAGAGAGTAGTACAATATGTACTTTAGAACTTTAAGGTGCGCGTCTCGAAAAACCGTTAGGACACGATTGACTATCGAGTTACCCTAGCCGGCAAGAGATGGCGTTAGTTTTTCCCATAGGAATACAAGGGATTTATTCCATTTCATTTGAAAGTTTCCGGCTAATTAATTAAGGGCAAAAAATTAATTATTTTTCAACACAATGATTACTAATTTAATTATCTATAAGTTATAGAGCGAATTTTTTTAAAACATCTTTTATTTAATGCGATTAATCTAAAAAAAATATTTATTTTTTCGAAAATCAAAAAAAGGGCTTCTATAAGTTGTAGATATTTTAAATAGCTCTAATTTAAAAAAAAATCTGAGGTCGATATCTTCAAAATTGTGGCCACTGGAATCTCCCAAAATTAGCACCCCGAGACGCGCACCTTAAACTTGATTTTAAAAATGAATTTTTTTAAAAAGATTTTATTGATTTCATGTCCTAAGAAAATTTAATAATTTTTCCAACCAGAAAAGTTTTCTATATCTCAAGACGGTTTGAGAGGAGAGAGAGTAGGAGCTTGCTACTTCACATCACTAGAGGAAGAGTAATGGTTGGCTTGATCAAACAAACGCCCGCCCAAAGGGTGGGGGATGGTTTTAGATAGAGACAAATGACACCACATCATATCCTTAATCTGCGTGGGTGATCATGACTTCCCTGCTTAGAGAATATCTATTAAGAGCAGAGAATGTAACATGGTGAATTGCGCTTTTCAACGGAAATAGGGTCCTTAGAACATGAATGAAGAATGATATCATTATTTTAAGGCAAAGAATGACTTCTCATAAATATAATACACCTTTAGTAATTTATATTTAAATAATAATACAAATAATATATTCTTACTTTAATATATTAATATATATTACTGAATGCACAAGTCACGTGCTTCATTACTTATCATTAGAGACCGGATTTTAAGCAAAATGCTTATTGCTCAATTTTATAAGCAACCATTAGATATTTAATTTCTATACGAATTAGGAAAAACTAAGTGCATTGAGATTGCATTTTTTATGCTTTTTTGCTTTTTTTGAGTTTTCATGCTTCTTTTCCCTTTCATGCTTATTTGAACTTATTTTACGAATATTTATAATTTTTTTTTTTTTTTATTAAAAAACACACTTTTTTCCCATTCACACACGCATACACCAGGGACGTATATAAGGGGGGGGGGAGGAAGCCCGCCCCCCCCCCCCCCCCCCCAAAAAAAAAAATTTTTTTTCAAAAACCCCGCAGTGCGAAAAAATATAGCCCTGGAAAAAAAATTTTTTCATCAGGGTGAAAAATTTGGTTCCGCATAAACAAAATTTTTCGCAATTTTTCTTTAAAAAAAAATTTGTATACGCCATTGGTATGAGTAAAAATTGCTTATTAGATGCTTTTTTTTCAACTTTTATGCTTATTTAACAACTTTTTATTCAAGATTTTTATGCTTTTTTAAGCACTTTTTTTCCATTTTTTTTTTATGATTTTTTGTCCGGTCTCTACTTATCATTATAATTCCCTAGAATTTTTTTTCCCAATAGGTGGTGTATTAATCAAACATCTGGAAATATTGTCTACCCCAAAATATATAACTTTTATATTTATAATAACAGGTATCGTGCCTGTCCCTGGCCTTAAGGGTATGCGTTATTTACATCCAGGCTATCCCTGGAAAAACGACATCCCTCGTTTACCCATAGAGCCACCTCAAACCCAACCTCAAAGATACAAAAGCATATCAGACTCCCTTTGCGTCATAAAAAGACGTCTTTTTGCAAACACAAGAACACTTGGGAACCTGGGTCTCAATCTTTCAATTAGATCTGACCGCATTCTCTTATGAATCGTTCGTGGATCAAATCAACGAGAATATAATTCATTTTACCTCTCTGTTAGATCCTAAATACAAATACAATCAAGGGACCCTAACAAAACGAACTGGCTAACGATTAGAGAAGGCACCTGAAGCTAATAGAAACGACGAATCTCCAACAGAGGCATAAATTGAAGAATATTCTCGTTGATTTCTCCACTCTTAGCTTTATGTGGAGTAGCTGTACGCTCAAATATAAAACCCCTCTCGTTGGCATGGTGCATCCCTCCCCCTCTATATTTAAACTATTAAACTACAATTTAAGGTGTGAAAATGAATTTTCAAATTATAGATCAAAAAGTAAATACATTTAAATTTGTATTCGTATATAAATCACACCTTAAGTTCTAGGTACCAAGTTGATGATGTCCCCGATGAAGGGGAGAGAGGCATCCTCTCTCCCGATGCAGGTGGGGAGGAAGTCTAATCTAATTTTTATTAAAATTAAAAATGATAAATTAAGTTAAATTTTTAGCAAAAGATTTCATAAAAATTTATATCAAATTTTTGAAAACTTTTTTAATGAAATTAAAATTTAATTAAGAAATTAGAAATAAAAATTTTAAAATGCAAATTAATTAAAAGTGAAAATTATTTTATTTTTTAATTTATTCTATAAAACGATTATTTCTGCAAATTATCTATTTAAAAAAAATATTATTTTTGTATGATTTTAAAAAAGAACTAATTCTATTTGGGTTCAGCTGAAAAAAAAACAACATCCTAATAAAATCTAATCTACCCCCTTCAAAATTCTTGCACCATGCATAATATACCTTTGTTCTGTTGACCCTCAGGAATCTGAAACAAAAAAAGAAAAAAATGAAATTAGAATAAGATGATTTATATATTTTTGGATTTATGTGTATATGTTTAGAGAATAAAATATTCACCTCCTGAGGGGTTGACGGTCGCTTGAAGCTCCTTGCCACTCGTAGGAGCTGATCCATCGAAGCTCGTAGAGCTGATCCAGTTGATTGCACTAGTTGAACGTTAAACACTGAACACTTAACACTTAACACTGATCACAATTGCACTGGAGAAACACAAACCTGTAAAAGAAAAATTGTTTAAGAATCTATCCCTTAGAGTTCTAGCAATCTAGTGAAAAAAATGTTACTTACCAAAATATAGAATTGTCGGAAGCCTGGGCCGGAGAGACACGGCCCTGTAAGAATGTCAAGCCCTCTCTGCACAACTAAAGGCGAACTTGAGTCAAGCAGACAACCGCAGCAGGTAAAACTAGAAAGAAAAAAAAAGACAGAGAATTAGGAAAAGTTTTCCACTCATACATAGCCCTATACACATAGGCTACTAGCCGTGGTAGGGTTGCTGAAGGCGAATTTGCACAATAATATAAAAATATGAAATAAGAAAATCGAGTGGAAAATAAATTTTAGAGGGCGAGATAGGAGGGGTAGGACCGATAGAGCTTTCTGAGTATTATAATAGAGGAATGGAGATATCAGCCAAATTGGAATGATCCAGGTTCAATAAAACTCCCACAATAAGACGTTTCGGCCTGAATTTATTTGGCCATCCTCAGTTATTGGGAATTATACACCTAGTGCAAGTGCACATGTGATCAAACCAAGATTTGTCAATAATAAAATTTTTTCGCTTCATACAAAATTATATGGCTTCTGTGGCACATTAAATTCGAGTGAAAGTAAATTTTAGGGGGGAACGTCCCCCCCCCCCCTGGCGGACCAATAGAACTTTCTGAGTTCTGGAATACCATTTTTCAATTATTTATACCCTAGAGCAGTGGTTCCCAACCGGTGTGCCCCGGCACCCAAGGGTGCCGCGAGAATGTCTAAGGGGTGCCGCGAGGGATATTTAGATAAAAAATAAAATAAAAATAAAGAGGAGAAAAAATAAAGTTTTGCTAAAAAAAAATGATTAAAATGGAAACGGCAAAATTTTCCGTAGGTCGGAAAAAATTAAGCTTTGCCAAAAAAAGATCAAATGATTTTCACGCAAGGGAAAGAAAATTTGCCCCAGAGCGGAAAAAATTTCGTTTTGATAGGGGAAAAAAAGGAAGGGTGCCACTAGTGTGAAATATTATTCCCAAGCACCTTTGGGGTGCCGTGGGCTTCAAAAGGTTGGGAAACGCTGCCCTAGAGAATCGTCATTTTAAATTTTATTAAAATCGAGTGAAAAAAAAAATAAAAATAATTTGGGGGGGCGGAAAGGGGGCGTAGAGCGGAAAAAACTAAATATTGGTATAAAAATTGCATCGGATGATCTTGAGATTAAAACGTAATTATTAAAGAAACGGAATCTTTTGGACATCACAAAAAATAACTTTGGGGGTCGCGACTTTGATATGTTTGAAACAGTAGATGTATAATGAAATTGTTTAATATCTACATGGCCGTTGCGCAAAGCAAGCAAAAACTTTTAAATTATAATATTAATATTTAAATATTAATAAAATTCAGAAAATATATTAAAGATGTCATAAAAGAGAAAAGTTAATTAAAGTATGTTAATAAAGAAACAGCATTTAGGTCGAAATGAATTAAAATTTGTAAAATTAAAACAAACAAAAAATCATTAGGATTCTTTTTTGACAATTTTCTAGTCCTCCGCCCCCTCCCCTCACCCGTCACAGGTAGTCACATAAAAACAAACGCCTACAAATATTATGTCACAACAAAGAACTACCCCCCCCCCCCCTCCCTCATCCCATCTTTTCAAACTCAAAAAATTGTATAAATTCAACTTTGAATTGGCCCACGGGGCTTGGAGTAGTTGGTAGCGTGTCTACCCTTCTATACCGAACGTCGCGGGTTCGGACCCCAGGCAGTCCGATGATTTTATTTAAGCCAATTGGATACCAAATGGCTTAAATAAGAATCCGACCCCAATATGTATAATAATCAATAACGGATATCGTTTAAAGCCTTAAATGGCCTAAGTTGCCGAAAAGACTGTGAATGTGTGTGTGAGTGTGAGTGTGAATGAGAAAAAAGTGTGAATGTTTTTTAAAATTAAAAAAAAAACTTTGAATTGTTATGTCCCACTTAGAGAAACCCCCATGCCACATTTAGTAACGTTTTGGCCAGACCCCCTCCCCCCTAAAGCGTTACGTAATATGTGAACGACCCCTATTTACAAATGAAATATTAAAATTTTATTTTAATTAAATGTGACTTGAGCAAGCTACAATCAAACAATGAGGTTGACTGCACTAATTCGTCGAACTACAGTACTAATTATGAAGTAAAATATGCTTTTATTTATTATATCAACACAAAGTTTAGAAAAATATTCAATTGTTTTGAAACAATTG
Source organism: Euborellia annulipes (assembly GCA_023213315.1). Taxonomy (NCBI): domain Eukaryota; kingdom Metazoa; phylum Arthropoda; class Insecta; order Dermaptera; family Anisolabididae; genus Euborellia; species Euborellia annulipes. Next base: position 95,797 of record JAKCPI010000084.1, read on the forward strand.
AATTATAATAATCAGGACTACGCCATTTTTCAATAATAGAAAAATATTATTTATAACAAATAACTATCCAAATTGAATGCCTGGACCCCATATATGTATATTTATTCAATAACGGTTATCGTCAAAGTCTTAAATGGCCTGAGTTGCCGAAAAGACAGTGAGAATGTGTGTGTGAGTGTGAGTGTGAATGAGAAAAAAGTGTAAATGTTTTAAAAGAAAAAAAAAAAAAAAAAACTATCCAAATTAGTTTTTGAAATTTACACACAAATAGAGCAAAAAAAGCCGCTGGTTTCCCCCCTCCCCCCCCCGCCCCGTATCATAAAAAAAAATCTCAAATTCAAGTATAAATGGAACTCGGATTCATTTATCTTCTATTACGAATAACGTCCTTTCAAAATATAGTGATGGACAAAAAAAATCAACTAAAATCAATTGAATATTTTTTTTTATAAAATAGCTCTAAAAAGTAAACTAATTTGGGAATTTATTGAAAAAGGTTTTATGATGAAATGCGTTTTTGCTACCGAAATATAAATAAATACTCTTATTAAAAGTTTTGAAAAAAAAAAAAAAAAAAAAAAAAAATAGAATTTTAAAACATGTCTAATATTACAAAAATATTTATTTATTAGTACCTATGTATATTAATCATTTCAAAATATTTTACTCTCAACTTTAATAAAAAAACAAACAAACAATAATAGCCCGAGCTCGAAATGCAGTCCAATTACTCATACCAATTTGAATTGCAGTTCAAGGACTTTTGTGTAAAAGTGAATTTTTAATTTTGCCTAAAAGGCTTAAAAAATATTCACTCGCAGGATGCCTCTCTAGTTGGTGTTCATTTTATATTATTATTATATTACTAGGCTATGTAAACATAAATGTTTTTAAGTGGATTGTATACTTAAAAAATGGTTACAAAAGTGTAAACGCAATTAGTTAAAATTTCATAATAAAATTAAAATAGAGAAATTCTCACAAGAGAGCTTTTGTTAATAAATAATTATGCATTGAATATTATTTTTTTTTTTTAATGCTTAATTCAATTTTGTTCTAAACTTTACTAGACTTATAAATATTATATTTGTTCAGGGACGCATTTATGCCTCGCCCCAAACAGAAAAGGTTAATTTTACACTATTTACAGGGGATTTCATCCGACAATTTAGCCTCCCCTTGCCCCTTCTCAATTGATAAATTTAATTATTAAGGGAAAGAGGGGCTAATCCGAGTAAAAATTATTAAAAATGATCGAGCGATCCACGTGCCCGCACCAGACACACAGTAAGTAGATTGAAAGTGACTAGAAAAAAAAGGTGTCCCTGGTGCGGGCGTGTGGATCCCTCGATCATTTTAAATCGGGAGTTCGATTTGCGTTAAGGGGCTACGGGAGCGAAGTGGTTAGCATGTTTTTCCCGATAAGATGGCGTAGTGTGTCATAAAAGTATGCCCAAAAATCAAGTAATTCAAAAATTTGCCAAGAGATGTCAGAATGGTAGCTAATAATATTTAATGCATTTGGTTGATTTTCCTTGATCTTTTAACAATAAATACTTTATAAATGTTATTATATATTAATATCTTTTATAAAAGCATAAAAATATATAAATATAGGCTAATATTATATCGTCTGTTAGACTAGCCTGCTATCTATTGCAAGAATGCTGAACTAATTTGACAGCTGAATTTTAAATAAATCATCTAAGCTTATTTTAAAAATTTCTTAATTAATATGTGATTAATAATAACAATAAATTCATTTTTAAATTTAAAAAAAATTAAAGATTATTGGGACAGATTGTTTTTTTGTATTTGCTTGATAACAAAAAAATTAATTACGATAATTTTTTAATAAGTCATTAAAAAAATAATCTCTTATGAATTTAATTCATTAAAAAAAAACCGCATTGAAAAATTCCTTATAATAGTCTAGTTTTTTTTTTTTAAAGTACGTTTAGACGTCGCTCCTGAATGCACTTAAGTTGGTGTCTGCGCTAGCCAATCAAAAATTTTGTCTGTCATTGCACTGTTTCGTCTTTTATTTTTTAAAAGAATCTATTTTCATTTCTTAATTGATAAATAATAATAATTTTTCCATACAGAGAGACAGGATAGTGAAGACAGACAGCATAGAAATAACTAGTCAGATTTAGTAGACGTTTAGGAAACGCATCATTCCCATCTTCAGGGCGATAAATTGTTAATACTGCTTAATGTTAGTAGCCTACATTTCGGAGCAAACAAATATATAACAGAAATTTGTATATATCACAAAATAGCAATTGTTTACACCCTCTGCGGTAAATTTTTTCCCGTAAGGTTGGTAGCGTCATGCTCCCAGCTAGACTTCCATCTATAGATGGAAGTATAGGGAGTCTTGTATATATACAAGACTCAGTAGTGAGTGAGTTATGGAAGCTAATGCTTGCTGCTCCTGTACTTGCTCTTTTTACTTAAAAAAAAACATTTTTTATTATACGGGTATTAATTTTAGTCAAATATAATTAAACAAAATTATTTTGTAAATGATACAATAATTGGACCCTGTTACGCATTAGTGTGTCAAGCGCCAGCTACCGAGTTTTGAGAAAATTAACATTAAAGTTTTTTCTTTTCATTGGATTATATATTTTTTTTTTGTCAATTGTGTAAGTAACATTAAATATAAATTTTTTTAGGACATATTTCATAAAAAATACTATTAATTATAGAATTTGAAACAATATTCCGTGCTTAACTCAATTTTTAATTTTTTTGGCGCTTGACTCACTAATGCACAACATGGTCCAATTAATTCCCAAATTGTTTTCTCAATCTAATTAATTAGCTCTCAAATAAAGATGATTCCGTCTATAAATTTTCATACTCCATAAATTTTACAGCTATATAAAACCATGTCTTTAGGGGGCACTAATGTCAGAGTGATTGCCAGATGAACTTGGAATTCTCAAAACGTATGGTTGAAAGCCTTTTCACATTGACCTCAAGATGAATAGAATTGAAATCGGTCTTGAACGATTTGAACACACTGAACACTGAACACCGTCGAATAAAGTACAAGCGCAGAGGACAAGATTGGCACAAGAATTGATTTAAAGGAAAAGGAAGAGAGACCGTTTGCTTTAGGACCACCCCCCTCCCCCCCTGGGACCCCCCTTAATCGAACTCAGGGTTATAAGACTATCAGAGCTCTGCGAAATCCTATTGCTATCACGATTTATGGATTCGACTCAAGATAAAAAGATTAAGGGCGAAAAGAATAAATTTTAAATATTATTTTTAGTCTGAATAAATTCACAGTGTAGAAATTTTGTAAATAAAATATTTTTCTAGAGAAAATAAAATTTGGGTTTAATTAATTAAATGAATCTATTTGTTAAGAGTGAGGATGCTCTAATAATAAATTTGTTTTATGGCTGTGGAGATTTAATCAAGATTCGCAGGAATTTGCCGCCAGGAGATTAAATTAAAAAATCTGGTGTGACTGGCGCACAGCACACAACTTTCTCTTACCTTCGGTAATCGAAAGTTGTGTACTGTGCTTGTCACACCAGATTTTTTGTGTCGACATGTATTTAGTTCCCGGCAGTAGGGAATATTTGAATTCAGATGTAAAATTTATAAGTATGGGAAAATATTTATATTTTGTTACCATGGCAACCATTTCTCCTATCTTTCCTATGAAGCACAAGAGTAAAGTGTGCTTCAAACAATTTTGAGGGCAAAACGAGAATATACATTTGAAAGAGCATCTAAAAAATAATTGATTTTTGAATTTTAATCAAAATCGTTAGAGCGAATTTTGAGAAAATCGAAAAAAACTGAAAAAGTACATCAGTAAAGTACTAGTACTCTTTGGCCGATTTTGATTAAAAGCTTATTTTCCGGTCCCGGGGGTGTTTAACTTATATATAAAATTTCAGCCTCATAGCTCAATTCCTTCATGCTTAAAAGTGAACACAGACACACACACACACACACCCACCCACCCACCCACCCACCCACCCACCCACCCACAGACAGACCATGTCGCGAAAACCACTTTTTTGGATTCAGGGGACCTCAAAACGTGAAGATCCATCAAAATCTCGACATCGAATTTTTGACATGAAACCAATACTTTCTCTCTATATATATATTACATATATACATAGGTAAGAGAAAGTAAAAATCTATTTAATTTTTATTTGCCGACGTTTCGGTTGCCAATCACGACCTTCATCAGGGCAAATATTGTCAATTATACACGATCTTAGGTATTTTAATATTCATTGCAATTAAATAGAATTTCTTTTTACTTTGATATGTACAAAAATATTATCTTTTACTTGCTGCTCGGAGGTCTCTTATTCAAATTTTGAATAAGTAAAAATAAATTGTATTTAATTGCAATGAATATTAAAATACCTAAGATCGTGTATAATTGCCAATACTTGCCCTGATGAGGGTCGTGATTGGGCACCGAAACGTCGGCAAATAAAAATTAAATGAAAGATTTTGTTATTTAATCTCCTGGCTGCTGAGTTCCTGCGAATCCTGAATAAATTTGTCTTTGGCTGCCTATCTTTCAGTAAGTAAAAAATCTGGTGTGACTGATCGCACGGCACACAAGTTTCCCTTACATTCGGTAATTGAAATTTGTGTTGTGCTACACTAGATTTTTATGTATTGACACTTTTTTTAGTTTGCAACAGTACATTATTAGAATTTATGATATATAATTTTTAAACCCTCGGGCCTTGGTGTAGTTGCTAGTGTTCTGGCCTTCTATACCAAGGGTCGAGGGTTCGGATTCCAGGCAGTCCGATGATTTTATTTAAGCCATTTGGATGCTAAATGGCTTAAATAAATATGTCTGGACCCCCAATATCTATATATATAATCTCCAAGAAAAATAGAAGATAATGAAATAAAAAATCTGGAGAGATAGAACAAAAATCATAATAATAAAATGACTTTCAATGCTAAATGACGAAACAAATATCAAGAAATAATTTTATTCTAAAATTCTTATTTAATTTTTCGCTTCTCACTTTTCTTATAAATGACGTTTTATGTCAAAATAATAACTTTTTTAATTATATGAATGTAAATGAAAATGATTTCTTATTTCCATTTTATTCGTTATTTATTATTTAATAACGTCGGAGTCAGTGGGAGGTGAACTCTTCCTTTCTCTTCTCTCTCTCTCTGTCTTTACTTGGCAAGAATTTTATAAAAAAATATAGCCTACGTATCAGAATAACAAAAAAACTGATCATAAATTAAAGTTAATAAAGTAAAGAAAATTTCTATAATTTTATTTTCACTAATAAATATGTGGCTGGGAAATGATAAAAAGCCCTCGGGGCATGGCGTAGAGGTTAGCGTGCTAACCTCATATACCAAACGTCGCGGGTTCGGACCCCAGGCAGTCCGATGATTTTATTTAAGCCAATTGGATACCAAATGGCTTAAATAAGAATGCCTGGACCCCTTATATGTATATTTATTTAATAACGGATATCGTTTAAAGTCTTATATGGCCTGAGTTGCCGAAAAGACTGTGTGAATGAGTGTGTGAGTGTGAGTGTGAATGAGAAAAAAGTGTGAATGTTTTTTTAAAAAAAAAAAAAAAAAAAAATGATAAAAACAAGGATTTGATCAAAATAGTGGAGATTGTAAAATGACAATATTTCCCTAAAGAAATCAAAAACCTATATTGATTTACTAAAATGATAAAAAAAATTTCTTGACTTTAAAAAAGATTTTTTTAGAAACATTCATTAGGTATTTTCACGTAGGGCTTATAGCTGGTGGGTAGTTCAATTGGTAAACAGGAGAAGAAAAATTCGCAACTAGTTGTATTTTATTATTTTTATTCCCATCACGTTGACGTATCGATCCCGGTTGGAATCATCCTCAGAACTAATGCGCATAAAATTAGATAGAGAAATTAGTATCGGGAAAACATTATCAATTATAAATTTTTTTTTCAACTTAGAGTACAATCATATTTTAGAATATATATATATATATATATTTTTTTAAATATATAATGTTTTCCAGATACTAATTTCTCTATCTCTTGTTATGCGCATTAGTTCTGAGGATGATCCCAACCGAGATCGAAACGTCAACGTGTTGGGAATAAAAATAATGAAATACAACTAGCTTCTCCTGATTACCAATCCTGATTAGGTATTTTTGTTACTTTTTAATTTAGTCAATAATTTCAAATTTTAGAATAAAACAGCTTAGAACTGTAGTATAAAATATGGAGCGATTTTATTTCGATAAAAACAATATAAACAGGTAAAGAGCATGGACCGCCGTAAGCGGGCCATTTATTTTCGTTAATCAGTAGAAATATCGCTTTCAAATTGTTTTAATATTATTTAATAAATAGATTTATCGCGCATCACAATTTTCTCAGCTTTCGAAAATTGATAATATAACCTTTGGAGATGTAGGAAAATTTATAAAAAATGTTAATGAATCTATGGCAGGCCAAAAGCGAGGTGTCTAGCTAGTTATAAAATATAAAAATAAATTCTAACAATATTAGGCTGGGATGAGCAGAGTAAAGGGGTTGGAGAGAAATAACCAATCCCCCCCCCCCCCTTGGTTTGGGGTGGAACACCGATTTATTTTCAATGCTAAAGATTGTATTTGAAAATTGATGGGGGCGTTAAACATAGTGGAGGTGCCTCTCTATGACTTCTCCGCCTCGAGCGGTCATCAGCTTAGAGAAGGCACCTCCGCTATGTAAACCGCCCTAAGGCATTTGATATAAATAGACTGCACCTTACCACGCGGCACCGAAGATGATGTGTTCTACGCATCGAAATATCTGCCAAATAAAAGGACGTCAGGTGGAGCTTAAATTTGCTGGTTATTTCTCCTCAACCCCTTTAAATTCTAACAATTTAGTTATTATTTAGATTCATGAACCCAAATGACCAACTCGATAAAGGATTTTTTTGATTAATTGCTCCTTATCTTCACGATAAATTAAAAAATCTCAACGTCGAATACTTTCTCTCTATATATTCGTATATAGGGTAAGAGAAAGTAAAAAAAAAATAGTCCTAATAAATAACTATTGTGCTTGCATGTATTGATGTTTTCGTTTTCAATATTATCTGCCCTTGTGGCACTCTAATTGACGACCTTCATTATATTAATGAAATTTGTATATATAAGCCTACGTAGAATAGAAAATTTCTTTATATAAATTTTTTCCATGTTATAGTGAAAACATGGAAACATCATTTTAGAATCATGTTATCGACGTCAATGAATAACAAAAGGGAAAAAGACATACACGTGTAGCCATGAATAATTATTATCATTATAAAGTGTTTAGTAATAAAAATTTTTTATTTAGCCTCGTTTTTTTACTTTTTACTCTTGGATTCAATCTATTCAATTTAAGTAAAATTTTTAGAAAAAATAGAACAGAACTTTTTAATTATCAGGTATTTTTAAAGTCTTACTAAAAAATAAATTTTAACTACCAGTATCATAGGATAGTGGGTTGGATTATTTTTAATCTCAAATAGTCTCTAGACGAGCTTGCTTTATCAAAAATTAAAAAAAAAAAAAATTTTGAATGAATCGTGCATAACATAAAGTTTATTGTATGTACTCACTTTGAAAAGCAAACACCAAATGCTTTTCAAAGTGAAATTGTGGCTGAAATGTTGAAATTTTTTTTATAATAGTTATTTGGATAAGCTTATTATTAATTATTAGCTAAAATAAATCACGACTAAGGCTAAAAAATGCCTTTTATTAAAAATAATAACAATCGCGAAAGCATAAAATGGGAGAATAAAGGACTTGTCAAAATATCAGAAAAACGTCTACCTATGGTACAGATCATAGGAAAAAATCTTGAAGAAGGAAGAGTTTATCTTTCGATTATAAAGTAGTTCAGTAAAATTAGCAGAAATTTTTCTCCTTGTCAATTTTGAAAAAATTCACAGAGTGAATTTCAGTTTCATAGTTTACCTAAAATGAACAAAATATCTCAGGAAGTAAAATAGTTATGGGGTTGAAATCTTATATTTAAGTTAGGCACCCCCCCCCCCCCCCCCAAAGGGTGAAAATAAGCTTTTGAACAAAATTGGCCAAAAAGTACTAGTAGTACAGTGAGCGCCACAATTAAGTCCCTACCTGATAGCTAGAGCCCTAAGTGTATGGTATAGTATATGGTTAAAGTGAAATAATTTTAATGACCCAAAAGGTAAAACGTAATATCTGGTACAGATGATTTTATTTTACCTTTTTAAATTTAAAATTATTTCACCATTTACCATATTCTATACCATATACTTAAGGCTAAAGCTATCAGGTGGGGACTTAATTGTGACGCTCACTGTACATTACTGACGTAATTTTTCCGTTTTTTTTTATTTTCTAAAAATTCGCCCCAACGATTTTGATTAAAATTCATAAATCAACTATTTGTTTAATGCTCTTTAAAAAGTTATATCAGTGAAATTTCTGGTGAAAATTCATTGAAGTACACTTTACTGATGTGGAAGCATTCGTAGCTCAGCGCCATCTATGAATCGCGTGGTCAAGTTTGGAACTTAGGTGCTAAGGGCAACTAAATACGGGTATTTCTCGAGACAAAAAATTTGGTGTGACAAGCACAGTACACAACTTTCTCTTGCTGAAGGGTAAAAAGAAAGTTGTGTGCTGTGCGACCAGTCACGCCAGATTTTTTTATTTAATAACAATTGTGAAACCTTCAACTTCCAAAATACTTTACATTCTCATATTATTCGAAGTTTATATTTAAAAGAGTATCTTTATTTTTTTGTTGGAGGTAGCCTATTGATACACACACCATTATATTTCCAGACTTTAGAGACCGTAAATATTTTTAGATAGAATTCATTTCTTTTACTACTTTTTTATGGAAGGGAAAGTGTATAATTTTACTTTCATAACCTCCGGCAAAGTTAAAAATAAAAGATCTTAAATATTATAAAGAATCCTTCTAAAAATCAATTTATAATATAATTATTTCCTTGGCAAAACAAAAAGAGGTATGAATTCATTTTGCTTTTGAAAAAAAAAAATGATTATTTATTTATTGTATCGAAATACTTTTTATTTATTATTGAATTTGTCCTGTTTATTTATCTTTTTTTTTTGGCGAAGGAAAAAAAATTCTTTTTTTTTATCACAAAACAAGCTTATCATCTTAAAATAAATAAAAATTTATCTCAGAAAAATCAAGGAGCTTTAGTCTGTCATCATTCTTTTCTATCAAAAAATTATTATTGGCTTGTGTCCGAGGAGGTGTCTCAGGTGCCATAACGATTTAGGGGTCGACAAATCCCCATTCCATCTTCAACTCCAATTTCCAGTATCAATGCATAATGCAAAATACTAATAATAAATAAAGAATTATATATATCATGTGTTGGTCCATGAGGTAATTATGAAAAACATATAATATGTTTTTCACTAATAATAAATTTATATTTATTTTACTTTTATATCAATGATACCTCACCTTTAGAGATAATATTAATATTTAATTTAATTGAAATAATTCGTTATACATTTTGCATGACGAAAAGCTTTGCTCTTTTAAAATAAACATAGAGCCACGAGGTGAAATCTCGACTCATCTCATCACCAATCCCTGGAGAAGTGGATACGAGGCAATTCATCAGGTCAGATGTTTATTAATATTTAAATGTATAACGAATATTTAATAAAATATGAATAAATATGGTTCCCTACAATACCAAGTTGATGATAATATCCTGTTGTGAAGCGAAACAAAGAGAATTTAGAATTTATTTAAATTAAAATTCTCTAAGGCAGTGCCTCTTACTTGTTAGAAAAAATACAGTAGTTTTTATTAAATTTATTTATTTTTATAAAAATAGATTAGATAGATAATACTTTATTACAACATCGGACCAGAGCTAAGTAGCTCCATTTGCACTGTTGAGGTATTACTTTGTAATTGACAGCCGTAGACCTATTAATGTTCTTTTGAATATACCAAGACTCTTTGAAAAATCTCTTCTTTCTATAGGACTCCGTGTCAAGAATCTCAAAGTTGTTATAGTCAAAACCTCCCTCAAAACTGTGTTTAGCCAAGCTTGTAGCTGCTCCTGAACCGACTTTACCCTCCGACCTCCTAAGTTCGGCCATTCTTCATTCTATTCGTTTTGACTATAACAATTTTGAGATTCTTGACTCGGAGTCCAATCGAATGAAGAGATTTTTCAAAGAGCCTTGCTATATTCAAAAGGACATCAATACGGCTGTCAATTACAAATTAGATTACCCAAGCTTGGGATTTGGATAGCAAATGGCTTAAATAAGAATGTCTGGACCCCAATATATATATATTCTTAATAACGGTTATCGTAAAATTCTTATATGGCCTAAGTTGCCGAAAAGACTGTGTGAAAGTGGGTGTGAGTGTGAGTGTGAATGGGAAAAAAGTGTGTTTAAAAAAAAAAATTCAATATTTAAAAAAGCCTTCGGGCTTGGTGAAGGGTTAGCGTGCTAACCTTCTATACCGGGTTCGGATCCCAGGCAGTCCGATAATTTTATTTAAACCATTTGGATACCAAATGGCTTAAATAAGAATGCCTGGACCCAAAAATATATATTATTAAAATAACGGTTATCGTCTAAAATCTTATATGGCCTAAGTTGCCGAAAAGACTGTGTGTATCTGTGTGTGAATGGGAAAAAAGTGTGAACAGAATTTTAACCTCAAAGTTTTGAAATTTCGTTCGAAAATCCCAAAATTGTCAATAAGTTTCAAAACTTTGAGGTTAAAATTCTCACAGAAGATATTATCCGATTTGAAAAAAAAAAAAATATGTCCATCTGGGTGGGCCACTTTTGACGGGTATTTCGCTCCGAAAAAAGTGACAAATCGACCCAACCTAATGCCTAACTTAAATATAAAATTTCATCCTAGTAGCTCTTTTCGTTGTTGAGATATTTTATTCACAGACACACAGATAGACAGACCAATTTGCGTGACCCACTTTTTTGGATTCAGGGGACTTCAAAACGTGTATATCCATCAAAATCTCGAAATCGAATTTTTGACAAGAATCCAATACTTTCTCTATATATATAGGCCTATTACATATATATACATAGGTAAGAGAATGTAAAAATAAATAAAAGCGAAATAAACAATGTCGCTCAAACAAAACAGCCTTGTTTATTCCGAGAGAGATATTTTATTTAGAAAGCCTAACTCAAGTTATTCAAACTAATTTAACAGACGAGTCTCCTCTCTCCTAAAGGAACAGCTTTGTGTTTATTATTATTTATGTCAGCCTGATTGTTATACGAGGCCTTTCAAGAGATATTCCATAAATACAACACTCCTATCTCTTAAATATACCAGAGAGATTCCAACTAGAGCAGAATCTGGACCCCGACAACATTGTCGCAACTCCGTATTGTTTTATTTCAATAGACTAGAAGGCTTAATAAATAAACGTCTTATTTATGACCAACTGGAATTTGTTAATTTTCTTAAGGAGTCTGAGACTTATTTAAAGAGATAATTAATTAATTTAAAAAAAAAATTAATTTTCAATCTAAATCGTAAATCTCTCAATAAAAGTATGATAATATTTGAAATTTAGTTTTTCAGTATTTTTACTTTCTCTTTTTGCCAATTTGGGGAAAAAATAATATATTTATGGATAAAATTTTGATTTTACATATAGAGAGAAAGTATTGCATTCATGTAAAAATTTGATGTTTTATTTAGTTTTTATGAAAATACACGTTTTGAGGCTTCCAGAGTTCACAAAAGGTCTGTCTGTCTGTCAACAAAATATATCTAAATGATTAAATAAAAAATTTCAAGAAAAGAGCTACGATGTTGAAATTTGATATTTAAGTTTAGTACCCCCCCCCCCCCCGGCCAATGAGTGTAACTTCAGTAGTAGACTACGTACTTTACCCATATTTAAATTATAATTATAAATTTATTTTCATAATGGTTTCCCTGTCAAATTATAATAAATATTTTAATCAAGAAAATAAATATACCAGGAAACTCATTCATTTAATTTGGGGGAATTTCTTATTGATGTGAAACTGATGAGAGTCCATTAAAGAAGTATTTTTATTCAAGAAAGAAAAAGTATCCGAAATGATGTAATTTATTTATTTTTAAGGTATTTAGAGTATTCCCATATTTTTTTCACTTTTTTTTTTTTTAATTTATCCTATTTATTTTTGTAAAATGTATTAAATGTAATCTTGATTAGATATACAGTTTATTTTTTAATTATGAGATAAGTTAGGCAACCAGAAATGCTGTATAAAAGGATGGTTGAGAGAGAAAGGAAAAAGTGAGTTTGACTTTTTCTACGTTTGCAGATATGCACATAAGGAGGGGCCACAGAACACATTTCTTTCTACACCTGTCTGTTAGGCATCCAGAAATACTGTATAAATGGATGGATAGGAGAGAACAGAAGAAGTGGGTTTGGCTTTCTCTTGAGTTGGTATATGCGCGCATAAGGGGGAGGAGACAGAACACATTTCTTTCTAAACCTGGCAGTTAGGCAACCAGAAATACTGTAGGATAGGAGAGAACAGAAGAAGTGGGTTTGGCTTTCTCTTGAGTTCGCACATGCGCGCATAAGGGGAGGAGTTATAGAACAGATTTCTTTCTAAACCTGCCAGTTAAGCAATCAGAAATGATCTATAAATATAGATAAGAGAGAAAGGAAGAAGTGGGTGTGACTTTCCCTGCGCTTGCGCATGCGAGTATAAGGGGGAGGAGTCACTCATCACATTTCTTTCTGAACCTGGCAGTTAGGCAACCAAATACATAACTGAAAGAAAGAACGAAAGTCTTGATAGATTGTCCCTTCCTATTTTTTTTATAAGAAATATTAAAGGAGTAATTCATTAGGACTGAATGAGAAATGAAAATGTCAGAGACGAAATTTGCCAAGATTAGAATTAGAAAGAGAGACAGACGCCAGAAGAAATGGGCGTCCTCTAATCGAAAGCCAGTGAAGAAGAACAGGACACACAGTCTATCGACTTACAATATTAATATTTAATGCCAAATGGTGGCTAACGACACAATTTTAAATCTAATAAAATTTTTTTATCAACTAATATTCATAAATTCATATATGTAATCTATTTTATGAAAAATTGATGAGGGCTATTTCTTTTATGTTAAATATGCAGTGTACTTTTTCTATTTAATGAGTCATAAAATAAGACACTTTAGGTATTTTTTATAGAATACTCAATTCTAAATACTTTTTTTAATAATGCGAGTAAAATTCTTATTTTTTTTTTTTTTTGCCTGACTGAATATCTGGATTTTTCCTTCGACAGATGACACTACCTAAACGAATTTTAATATGAAGTATGAGTGTATGCAAAGAAACTCGTTTTTAGAAAAAAAAAAAAAAAAACTTTAAACTTTGTCCGTAAATGTAAATATGAAAATAATTTGTATTCATCTTTTGACTTGGAAATCTAATGACCCTAAATGAGTCACTTAACAAAGATTAATTCTGGGAAAAAAATAATGAAATAATACTTTTTTTTTTCTAAATGGAAGTGTTTGTCGATAGTTGGTTATAAATTGTTCTGTCAAATGTTCAAATAGAAATTTAAAGTAGGCTACTTCAAAAGAAACATTTATCCAGTTCAAGTACTTTATATTCTCAAACAATACATTTCAACAGTCTTTTTAAAGAAATCACGAAACAATGTGGTAAACGCAAAAAAAGGATCTAAAAAAATAATGGATTTTTGAAAACAAAAAATAAATATTTTTCTGTTTATAAATATTACATTTTTTAATCTAGTCCTACTGCTGGAACTTAATGTGGACACAAAAAATCTGTTATGACAAATACAGATCTAAAATATCAATTATTGTTACCAGTCACACTATATTTTTATAAAAATATTATTTATATGCATTTGTGCTTGGAAGTGTGAAGAAATTTCTATTTAAATCAATTGAAAAAAATATTTAGGTTGGTTGATATTTCAAGTAAAAATTTTTGGCAAATTAATAAATAATAATAAAAGGAATAACCTAAGTCAAAAGCTTATTTTCACGCCCTAGGTGGATGTCTAACTTAAATATAAAATTTTAACCTCCTAGCTCAATTCCTTCATGCTTAAACATACACAGACAGACCAGGTCGCGAAAACCACTTTTTTGGACTCAAGGGACTCAAGGGACCTAAAAACGTGTATATCCATTAAAATCTCGACATCAAATTTTTGACATGAATCCAATACTTTCTCTCCATATAAGCTTATATACTGGTATATAAAAATTAACATATACATGTAGATAAGAGAAAGTAAAAACTAAAGATTAAAAAATATCACTTTAATTTACTCAAAAGAGTTGAAAAAATAAATTGATAGGCCTATTTTAAATTTCAATAAAAATGTTTGTTGAAACTTTATGCTTTAACCTCACGTAACAGGTATTTGTAAAGAAAACTGGAATTTTTTGTCCGAACTGAATAATTTCAAACCTCTCTCTTTACCTCTCTAACTAAACGAGAAGTGTTTGAAAAATAGACTTGAAGATTTTGCCCATTTAGAGAAAGCAAGTTAAATAAAAGCATTTAACAAAAAATACTGTAGTTTAGAAAAACCTTTGACTGAGTTGAGAAAAGAAATTAAAAACAATTGTAATGGAAAGAAAATACAGTAATCAAATGATTATCTTTAACATTCTTTTTATTATTAGCTACCATTTTATATCCCTTTAAATATTTAGATAGAATCAAAAGCATATCTGATTTGGAATCTCGCAGACGTATGCTTTTTAACAAAATCTTCTCTGCTTAACTTTAAAAAAATAGAACAAAAAACGCTTTTAAGCTTTGCTTGCGTAGCTTATTATTTTCTTCATCAAATTCTCATTTTTAAAGTGTTTTTATTATTAGAGTATAGGCGGGGCATTTAGATAAAGTATTTTCCTAATGAGGAAGGGAAAAGATAGTTATTTTCTAGTTAGGGATTTTTAATCAAAGTAAATAATAAAAAACATTCACACTTTTTTCTCATTCACACTCACACTCACACACACATTCACACAGTCTTTTCGGCAACTTAGGCTATTTAAAACTTTAGACGATAACCGTTCTAAGTAATATGTATATTGGGGGTTCAGGCATTTCTATTTAAGCCATTAATCAAAGCAAATTTTATTGGTAGCCTGGGGAAAATATAAAATTTCGACGCGAAAAAATTACATTTGTAAATGGATTTTTGGCCTTGTTAGTCTATGAACTGACACATTAGGATATCTTTTTAGATATTATTAAAAATCATATTTTTCAGCTTCCCCTGCATTGGCATATAAATACGTATTTCTAATAATATTTTTTTAACCATATCCATTTTTGCAGATTAACAAATTTGGTTTTTTTTTTCTCAAAGAGGGGATACTACACGTTAGGTTTTGTTTCGTCGAATATATCCAGTATTAATTATTTTCTTCACATTAACAGTGGTAAAATTACAAGCTATTATTTAAGTCTTATTCTGCTGACGAGATAGGCACAGTCAGAAATAAAACTACCAAATTCTTCAATCATCTTTACGATTAACGAATTATATAAACTGTTCAATTAGAACAGCTATCAGCTTTGAAGAGTTCATATTTATACTATTTCTAAAATAAAAATAAACGCAGGATGTATGTATTTGGTCGAGCCATTTATTTATTTTAACCAACAATTGTAGACAAATTTTATTTAATTTAGCGAGGTTGTCACGAAACAAAAAGTCCAAATCTTGCAGGATTGTTGGATGTTTTCTTTAGATGTTGATCCAATAAAAGTAGCGCAGTAATTATGTTGCATTTTATTTAACATAGTCAGATTTCCACTTGAAATGAAGGCCTCATCTGGAGTTGATGGACGTCTTCAATGGCGTAGTGATTGGATGATATGATCATGATTATTTTAATTATTTACGTTCACATTTTAATAAAATAATAAAATATAAAAATATAAAATACAATTATAAAAAAAAAAATTAACAAAATAATTAGGCGTAATGACGTAATGATTGATTAACGATTGCTGGACGCAGAATTTCTTAGGGACAATTATTTTATCGAATTTTATTTATTCCCATTTGATGAGATGAGCAAATCAGGCCTTGATGGTGCGTGGCTGTTGGATGTTATCTGACTTTGTTATAGTGGCGCACTAATTGGCTAGAAAAGTTAATTGACTATAAGTTAGATTCCCCTAATGATTCGTTTATGAAATGATATTCGTAAAATTGTTATTTACCTTTACATATCATGACTCCTTGACCCTCCCCTCCTTCCTTTCTCTACTTTCTCTTTATTTTACCTTCAAATTATATGGAGCTTCTATTTTCCCTTCCTTTCAGGGCTTTTTGCATTTTATTTCTATAGTTACGTAGCCATTGTTGGGTCTAAGAATGGAATAATTAGAGTCCGACCGAAACAAGATTTTCAACCGAAACCGTATTTCGGTCTCAATCTTAGTTTAGGCCGAAACCGAAACTTTTATTTCCTATACGAAATTCAGAGAGGGACTGATTTTTAGGGAGTTGAGAGGTGTAGGCCCTCTCACTTCCAACATAGGGAACCGGGCCAGATACCGGTACACATGGGTTGGTGCGCGCCCCCGTACACGATGCACCAGGGGTAAACAACCGGGGAATGCTTTTTTGTAGGCTATTGAGGGTTTTTATGCCGTAATTTTCGCTCTAATAAAAAAAAAAAAAAAAATATTGCGCCACTATAACAAATAAATAAATCAATGAAAACATGAACTTCCTTATAAAATAGAAAAAAACAGGAATACTTTTTTTAAGCACTCGTGGGGATGAAATAATTATTTAAAAAATCTGGTGTGACTGGTCGCATAGTACACAACTCTCTCTTACATTCCGACAGTACGGCACATTGAAAAAATATTTATATTTTGTTACCATGGCAACCATTTCTCCCAACTTCTCTATGAAGTACATGAGTAAAGTAGACTTCAGAAGATGGCAAAATGAGAGTATACATTTTAAAGAGCATCTAAAAACTAATTGATTTATGAATTTTAATCAAAATCGTTGGAGCGAATTTTCAGAAACAACTGAAAAAGTTCATCAGTAAAATACTAGCCAATTTTGGTCAAAGGCTACATGCTACGTCTCAGGGGGTACCTAACTTAAATATAAAATTTCAACCTCCTAGCTCTTTTCGTTCTTGAGATATTTTGTTCACAGTCAGACAGACACACATACAGACAGACCATGTTGCGAAAACCACTATTTTGGATTCAGGGAACCTCAAAACGTGTTTATTCAGCATAATCTCGACATCGAATTTTTGACATGAAACCAATACTTTCTACATATTTAGGTAAGAGAAAGTAAAAGGAATCAAATACCAGTACAAAGAATCATTTGCATATTAGAGGAAAGTTAAAATTTACGTAACTGTTACTTTTCATAAATTCTTTAAATAATAATTCTAAAGGTGTTTTTTATGAATCCATTCCATTTTAAATCCTTTCACCCTAATTCTTTCTTTTTTACAAAAGGGATTTTTAGATAAATATTCAGAGTGTGTTTAATGATCTCATATATATCGGGGTGGGCGAGGTTGAATCTACTTTCCCATCCAAACATTCATTATACATATAATGGATTTGATCCCCCCTCTCCCTCTTTCTCTCTTCTAGATTAGAATTTCTGCCTAATATAGTGAGGCTCATATTAGATTATCACTTTAGCCTTATAACTAAGCGTTATTATCTTCAGCTGGTGACAAACTCGATGGAAAGTAGGACAAATCTATTATGAATCTAGTTGAACATCATCTAGTTTAGTCTTTTGTTTGTTTGTATTCTACTAGAGGGGTTTCTATTTCTCTCTCTTGGCCTTCCTTGTCTCTGTCTTGTTGGCTCATTTATTTTCTAAAAGATTTGGCCGGGCTCCAAAGTGGCATTGGTGTCTCCCCTTTTCTCTCTCTCTTTTCAAGCAGACATTTCTAAATAGACGGCCACCATTGATGATGATAACGCCTGGCAATCTCGTGGAATCTCTGTGCATTTTCAGTTCGAGGCAAACATTTGCGGCCTTACAATTAAAATGTCCAAGTCAGTCATTCAGTTGGTGATTGTCATTTAATATAAAACACTCACACAAAGAGAAAAGTGAGGGGGTGGAAGGCACACTCAAAAAAAAAAAAAAAAAGAAGGAAATAAGCCTGCACCAGCATTCACTACAATCTAATTTAATTTTTTAAATTAGATTTTTTTAAATTATCTTTTTATAAGAATATGGAATCCTAATAAAAAAAAAATGCGAGTAATTGTTTCGGAACAAAAAGTACGTTAAAAAAAACAATTGCTATTATAAAAAAAATAAAAAGCTTCTCAATAGAAATCAAATCAAAATCCTTTTTTTATAAAAAGGTATTGTGTAATAATAATTTTGATAAGTGATAGGGCTAAAAAATTAAATTTAATGAAAAAAATTTTCATCACTGAAATAGAAATATAATAACAGAAAGGGAAATGAATCGCCCTCAAGTGTAAGCTGAGAAATATTGATATTGTTATATTAATGACCTGCCATTTAAAGTAGAGGTCTCGCTTCACGTTACAAAGGTACGCATGCCGTCTTTATTTAAATTAATAGATATATTAAAGGAACGATAGTGTTAAATGTCAAAAAGTTAAAAAACAATACTTTCTCTCACTACATATTTCATATAGACCTATAGGGTAAAGGAAAGTAAAAATGAAGTGATCGCGACCTGCCCTCAGAATGTCGACAACAGAAAAGTTTTTTATTTGACTCGTATATATTTATTTATTTGTTTTAATTTTTTTTTTCACATAAGTGTTTTTTTTTTTTTTTTTGGTGGACCAAGCGTTACATGGACCCGGAAATCGAACCCAGGATCTCCAGCCTTTCCGGGGCATCGGTGTGCTATCCATTGAACCAGGCCTGATCCTCAACCTGTATATAATAAGATAATAATATTCAATAAAAATCTCAAAATTGAATATTAATAACTTATTCAAATATATAGATCTCGAAAATATTTAATTATAATTTAATAGAGCAGACCCAGATGTCTGCGCCATTCTGGTTCAATAAGCGGCTGACAAGTGAGGAATTTTTTTTTAAGACTTTGAAATTCCCTTGTTAGAGAAATGCACGGTCAACTTGCTATGTGCAGTTTTTGTTGGTCTAGGTCGAAGGTCAGGTGGCTTGGTGCAATGGATAGCACTCCCGGAAAGGTTGGAGATCCTGAGTTCAATTTCCATCAACAAAACACTTCCATCAACAATACACTTAT
Source organism: Euborellia annulipes (assembly GCA_023213315.1). Classification (NCBI taxonomy): domain Eukaryota; kingdom Metazoa; phylum Arthropoda; class Insecta; order Dermaptera; family Anisolabididae; genus Euborellia; species Euborellia annulipes. Next base: position 115,151 of record JAKCPI010000084.1, read on the forward strand.
GTTAAATATATCTATGATTAGTCAGTCCGTATCGAGGTATTTATTCAATATTAATAGGCTATCTTATACAAATATAGTATATTGATTTGGAAAAATATTTAACTATGTTTTTTTCTTTTAAAAATAAAGGGTATGAAATCATTCACTATGTGCATGAATTTGTCTTCCGATTTTGAGATTTAAATAATTTTTATGTAAATAATTGAAAAGTAGAGTTAGATGTTTTTTTATAGAGAATAATGATATGAATGAATAAATGAATTGATGTAGAAAGAAAATTTCAAAAGTGCTTCAATCATGTGGAAGTGAACGTGTGAATGTTGCTTGAAAACTTTTATAACTCTAAGAAAGAATATATAAATATTCATGAAAAAAGTACTTTTAAGTTATTTAAATCGTTTTCTTATTAACTGATAAGAGCAAAAAGAGGACATACGAAGAGTATGGTATTTTCCAACAAAAAAAAATATATATATATATATATATATATATAAATCTGGTGTTACAGTACAACTCTCTTATATTTGGCAATTAAAAGTTGGGTTCTATGCTTGTTACGTCAGAATTTTTGTGTTGCATATATTTAATTTCCGGCAGAATATTAGAACTCATGATATAAAAAATTCATAGAAAAATATTTATATTTATGACCATATTCCTCCTCTCTTTCCTATGAAGTACAAGAGCAAAGTGATCTTCAAACAATTTTAAGTCAAAATGAAAATATTTTAAAGAGGATGTAAAAAATAATTAATTTATGGATTTTTTTTTTCAAAATAGGTAGTGCGAATTTTGAGAAAATAGAATAAAAACTGAAAAAGTACATCAGTAAAATACCTACTAGTAGGCTATTCATTGGCCGATTTTATTCAAAAGCTTTCGTGTTGTCGTGGGATATAAAATGTAAATATCAAATTTCAAACTAGTAACTCAATTCGTTCTAGAGTTATTTTGTTCACAGACAAACAGGTCATTTTCCGAGATCCACTTTTAGGGACTCAGGGGGCCTCAATACGTGTATTCCATGGAAATTTCGACATCGAATTTTTGACATGAATGCAATAATTTCTCTCTATATAGTATATATCAATATTACATAGAGGCCAAGAGGTTAGAGGTGTTGACAAATATCCTAAATGATAATCTTAAAGCTAAGGGGCGCGGGTTCGGTTCCCAGGTAGTTCAATGAATATTTGAATACTAAATGATATAAATAAATGTGCCTGAAGCTCCTAATATATCGTATCTAAATAATGAGTATCGTCTAAAGTCCTAAGATGCCAAAATAGACTAAAATAAAATAAAAATTACGGTATCTATATAATTCGGTATATCATATCAACATATAAGTAAGAGAAAGTAAAAACTGATCAGATTGTAATGTAATGTAAAACCAATGAAAAGATTGTCTTCTGCTGGAATTTAAATTTTATTAATTTATTTACAGAAACTAATTTCGATGAAGTTTTTTCTTCTTCATCTTCTCATGTAAAAAATTGTATTGTATCAGACTGATGAATAGGTCAAACGTCGTCGAAACTAGTTGCTGTAAATAAATTAATAAAATTTATATTCGAGCAGAAGACAATATTTTCATTGCTTTTAAAAATTCAATTAAGAAAATACTCCTAATTTCGGGAAAAATAACCTTTCTGATTAGATTGTACCTGAAGAAGGCTGAATGAGTGATCGAAACAAGTTTTTAATAATTGATTAGATACTATAGCTGTTAGATTAGGTATAGAAATAAATAAACATAAGAAGCTACATTGCTTTTCATTAATTCTTTAGTACCTCCTCTTTGAACGTATAAAATTTCATTCCAACGGGAATTTATTCAAATAGAGCGTCGCCAACAAATGTTTGGACATCAGCGAATTATATATTATTGATGATGTTTATATTTGATAACAAACATAGATGCTTATCCCTCTCGGATTAAAATATTAATCTAACAATAATTTTTTTGCCCTCAGGCTTGGTCTAGTCGTTAGCGCGCTGGCCTTCTAAACCAAAAGTCGCAGGTTTGGATCCCAGGCAGTCCGATGATTCTATTTAAGCCATTTGGATACCAAATGGCTTCAATAAGAGTGCCTGGACACCTAATAGATATATACATTTAATAATGGTTACCGTAAAAGTTTTATAGGGCCTAAGTTGCCGAAAAGACTGTGTGCATGTATGTGAGAGTGTGAGTGTGGATGAGAAAAAAGTGTGAGTGTTAAAAAAAAATATTTTTTATGTTGATAGAAGAAACAACTTTTAATCAATTTTTTATTAACAAAAAAACTTTGTATCTCAACCATTTTACTTTCACTTACCTCTATATATAATATATGTTAATATATATAGAGAGAAAGTATTGGATTCATGTCAAAAATTCGATGTCGAGATTTTGGATATACACGTTTTGAGGTCCCCGGAATCCAAAAAAGTGATTTTCAAGACATGGTCTGTCTGTGAACAAAATATCTCAAGAACGCAATGAGCTACGAGGTTGAAATTTTATATTTAAGTTAGGTACCCTCCTGGAACGCGATTCGAAGCTTTTGAACAAATTCGGCCTAAAAGTACTAGTACTTTACTGATGTCCTTTTTCAATTTTTTTGATTTTCTTAAAATTCGCTCCAATAATTTTGATTAAAATTTAAAAATCAATTATTTTTTTAGATGCTCTTTAAAATGTATATTCTCATTTTGCCCTTGAAATCTTTTGAAGCACACTTTACTCTTGTACTTCATAGGAAAGATAGGAGAATTGGATGCCATGTTAACAAAATATACGGTAAATATTTTCCCTAGTTTATAAGGCTGAACGCACACCACGTTTTCGAACAAAACGTTTTTGCCTAAAACTGTTTTTTTCAATGCTTTTCTATGGGTCAACGCATATCGAAGAAACAAAACTCAATTGGACATGATTCGACATCATTGAACAAAATGTTTTACCATTGAGCGTTTTGCTCGATCGGTGTGCGTTGGCATCGAGCAAAACGTTTTACTATTGGACAAAATATTTTCTTCTAAAACGTTTTGCTCAATTGGTGTGCGCGTTCAGCCTAAATTTTACATCTTGAATTCTAAAATGGATCTAAATATATGTCGAAAAAAATCTGGTTGACAAGCACAGGACACAACTTACGATTATTGAAGGTAAGAGAAAGTTGTGTGCTCTGTCACACCAGATTTTTTTTAATAAATATTAATTTTTTAAATTCCTCTGACAAAGAATTTATTTTTTTGGCAGCAGGCAATATTATAATTTATTTCTCTATTTTGTCATCATAATATAAAATGGAATTTTTTTCCTCCCCCAATTACCTCAACGAGTGTTTCTATAGTCTAATTTATAAGAAAACTTGGTCTTGAGAGATGGCAACTTCATCAGCTCGTATTTTTTAAAGCGACAGTTCGTCTCTTTTCATCGGCCATTTTCTCGAGGAGGTTTAATTTGTTAAGGAGAACATATTCATGTGAAGCCAGAGCTCATCTTTTTGCGGCTCTTTTGCTATTGCTTGCCCTCAGGGTCTCGCGTTCTCACTCTCTTTCTACTTACAAATCCCTCCTGCTTTTCGAGCACTTTATTTTATTCACGTCGCTCTTTCTTTTGATATAGATTTTTTTTTTAAAGAAAGAACTCACCGTTCGTTTTTTTTCTTTTGTTTTTACATTTATTTAAATATGTCTCTTCATATTAATAAAAAGTTTATAGTAATCATTATTTTAAAAATTTTGCCAAGAAAATCTCACTTTTATTTAATTTACTTTTACTTAAAAATATAAGTTTTGATTAAATAAATAAATTTAATTCGAAATCTAAATTGTCTCCAATATAAAATGAACAAAATCAATACGTGAATAATAAAAAATTTCTATTTTGATAATGCCCAATTCTCTTATATTTGAAAATTTTAGATAAAATAAATGAAAACTTAAAAGACAACGTTGGATAAAATTTGATAGTTTTCCAATCCACATAAAGGTAAGGAGATAATAGAGGATAAAAATCAATCTATATACCATGCTTGGCAAAAATGAATTCATTATTTCTTTCTAGTCAAAATATCTAAATGAAAATATTACAAACTGAGCCCAATAGAGTATGGTGTAATGGAATATTAATGGCTAGATTCAAATGGAATGAAGATAAACCAATCAAATAAAATCGACTTCTCTTAAAATTTGAGAAGTTGCGTCTACACTTTCCTGACTTCATAGACCTATATTTTTTTAATAGTTTTTTCGAATTATCGACTTATCCCGCGCTGAATTCTCCGTATGAAATGTCATAATATTTGACAATTTAAAAATGAAGACCTGTCATGCCTTTGTCAAAGATTAATTAAAAACATGGGTCGATAAAATCTTAGAAACTTAATAGGCCTATATCCACTGGGCAGTTAGGGAATAAAAAATACTGTAGCACTGTCCCACTCAATATCAGAAGAAAACCACTGAGTATTCATGTTATCTAGCAAAGAAGTGTAACATATACGCAAAATCAGCATCAATAAAGAATAGACTTTAAAAATCTGGTGTGACTGGCTCACAGCACACAACTTTCTCTTATCCTTCGGAAAAAGAAAGTTGTGCACCGTGCTGGTCACACCAGATTTTTTGTGTCAAGATATATTTAGTTGCTCTTAGCACTTTAGTTCCAAACTTGACCATGCGATGATTCATAAATGGCGCTGACCTTCGAATGCTTCCACATCAGTAAAGTGTACTTCAAACGATTTCCACGAAAAATTTCACTGATATACTTTTTAAAGAGCATCTAAAAATAGTTTATTTATGAATTTAAAAAAAAATCCTTGGAGCGAATTTTGAGAAAATAAAAAAAAAAACTGAAAAAGTACATCAGTAAAGTACTAGTACTTTTTGGCCGATTTTGTTTAAAAGCTTATTTACACGAATTCGGAAGGTGCCTAACTTAAATATAAAATTTAAACCTCCTAGCTCATTTCCTTCATGGTCAAAAGTATCCACACATCCACAGACAGACCATGTCGCGAAAACCACTTTTTTGGACTCAGGGGACCTCAAAACGTGTATATCCATCAAAATCTCGAAAGAAATTTTTGACATGAAAACAATACTTCTCTCTCTATATATTAACATATATAGAGATAAGAGAAAGTAAAAATTGGTGGGATCCGTTCAAATTATTCTAGATGAGTAGACCATTTAATAAAATTTTTATTTATAGCTGATTTCCAAGTTATAAATGTGTGGAGTCTAGTCTTTTTCTTGTTCCCGGGTGACATCATTGCTGGGATTCTGCCCTCCCATTAGCTCAACCAAGAAAGGGCAGGAATCGAACTTGTTTTCGTCGATATAGAAGTTTAACTTCAAACATATTTTCAACAAGGATCCCTAACGCTTAATAATATTTTAATGAAATAATAAATATGCCATTTCTCATTTGGGGGACATTAAACATTTCATTTTTTTTTTTCGTTCGCCCCTTTTTTTTGGCCTTTTGAATAAAATAATCCTCTCTCGTTGTAATATTTATTTTTACTAATGTGGATTTTATGTGAATTTATAGACTAAAATAATTAAAATAATAATAGTTAACTCTATTAAAGATCATAAAATTATTATAGTATGTACTTTGGAAAAGAGCACAAAAGAATCCATATAATTAATTAATGTATTATATATGCTCTTTGATCATATTTTAGGGAATATGATCATCATTATTCTAACGAAATGTCGATAATTTATTACAGCTAATCTAATAATTATAAATACTATTAATATGCTTACATTCGATATTAAAAAGAATAGAAAATAATTTTGTTTTAATGAGTATATAATTTGTAGAATAGAATAGAATGATTTATTAATTAATGAATTGAGTTCACATGAAATATTCATGTAGCGAACGAAAATTTTCTGCCATTATTGCCATGTGACTGCATTGGATAATATTATTTATTTATACTTTGGAATATTTTATTAGCGTTGATTGAAACAAATATTAATGGGTTTGAAGGAATAATTTAATTATAAGGTTTGACATTTATTTCTTATTTTAGGATAAATTATTATTTTTAGTCTAATCGAATAATGCAAAATTATAAAATCAATAATGCAGAATAATATTTAAGGTTTTAAATATTAATATTAGCCTATTAATAATAAAGTTATGGGATGACCGAGCTGAAGATTTCTTTTGATAAAATTGGACAAATCTAAAAAAGTACATCAGAAAAGTACTAGTACTCGAAGTCTTCCAAAAATGAGACCTAGTAAATATTTAAAATTTGAAAGAATTCGTTAAAGCTAATTAAGAGAAAAGCGAAAAAAATTAAAAAAGTACATCAGTAAAGTACAAGTTCTCAAGAGTTCTCAAAGAAGTGACCTCGCTTAAGTTTTCTATACCGCGAATAGTAAATATTTAAAATTTATAATAAATCGTTAAAGGGAATTCAGAGAAAAATGGAAAATACTAAAAAAAGCACATCCGTAAAGTACTAGTACCCAAATTTTCCCAAAGTAAAGACCTAGAGCAATTTCATATTGGTGCTAGAAATAAATAAATAAATAAATAAAATGTGAAAAAAATTGTAAGAGCCGCCGTTTTCGAGAACTGATGTGCTTCAACAAACAAACGTACATTGCTCGTTTAATAGTCATTTTTGATGACAACAATGATATGACCATTTTTATTAAAATAGACCAAACTAGTTGGTAGCGCGCCTGCCTTGTATACCAAGGGTCGAGGGTTCGGATCCCAAGCAGCCCGATGATTTTATTTAAGCCATTTGGATACCAATAAGGATACCAATAAGAATGCCTTATATATATATTCATAATAACGGTTATCGTAAAAGTCTTATATGGCCTAAGTTGTCGAAAAGACTGTGTGTAATGTGTGTGAATGTGAGTGTAAAAGGAAAAAATCTGGTGTGACTGGCGCACAGCACACAACTTTCTCTTACCTTCGGTAATCGAAAGTTGTGTACTGTGCTTGTCACACCAGATTTTTTGTGTCGACATGTATTTAGTTTCCGACAGTAGGGTACAATTGAATTCAAGATGTAAAATTTATAAGTATGGGAAAATATTTATATTTTGATACCATGGCAACCATTTCTCCTATCTTTTCTATGGAGTACAAGAGTAAAGTGGTCTTCAGAAGATTTCAATCACAAAATGAGAATATACATTTTATAGAGAATCTAAAAAATAATTGATTTTTGAATTTTAAAAAAAATCGTTGGAGCAAATTTAGAGAAAATCGAAAAAAACTGAAAAAGTGAATCACTAAAGTACTAGTACTCTTTGGTCGATTTTGTTAAAAAGCTTCGTGTCACGTCCCATGGGGGTGCCTAACTTAAATATAAAATTTCAACCTCCTAGCTCTTTTCGTTCTTGAGATATTTTGTTCACAGACACACAGACACACAGACAGACACACAGACAGACACACACACAGACAGACCATGTCGCGAAAACCACTTTTTTGGATTCAGGGGACCTCAAAACGTGAAGATCCATCAAAATCTCGACATCGAATTTTTGACATGAATCCAATACTTTCTCTCTCTATATATTAACATATATATAGAGGTACGAGAAAGTAAAAAGACTGAGTGTTTTTTGAAAAAAAAAAAAAAAAAAAAAAAAAGATCAAACTAATGAAGCCTCACTTTTACTCCCTTCCTTTTTTTAATACTCTATATATAATAAAAAAAAAAAGACTAAAAAGATTAAAATAAAAATATAATAAAAAACCTTTTTTAAAAAAATGCTTTTAAATAAAAGCAAGAGTAAAGTGGTCTTCAGAAGATACCAATGGCAAAATGAGAATATATATTTTAAAAAGTATCTAAAAAAGAATTGATTTTTGAATTTTAATCAAAATCATTGGAGCTAATTTTGAGAAAATCGAAAAAACTGAAAAATTACATCAGTAAAGTACTAGTACTTTTTGGCCGATTTTGTTCAAAAGCTTCGTGCCACGTCCCAGAGGGGTACCTAATTTAAATATAAAATTTCAACCTCATAGCTCTTTTCGTTCTTGAGATATTTTGTTCACAGTCACACAGGCAGACCATATTGTGAAAACCACTTCTTTGGATTCAGGGGACCTCAAAACGTGTATATCCATCAAAATCTCAACATGGAATTTTTGACATGAAATCAATACCGTACTTTCTCTCTATTTATATTAACATATTTAGAGGTATTTTGACATAAAATATTATCCTGCTTACTTTTATTTTATTTCAGATAATCAGGGGCCAAAAAATGTCTTCCCGGGCCACATGAAACCCAATTTTTTTTTCTAATTATTAACTACTACCCGAAGGTATTCCACAGGAATATTTCTAGGGTCTAGAGTTACAAATTTTTATTTTTTAGTAAAACACTAAAAAACAGAAAATCCGATTGAACCGGAAACCATCATCACCCCCGTTTTAGCGCCCTAAGGGACTTCAAAAACGTACAAAAAAAACAATGAATTTTTTATTTTAATTATAAAAAAAACATTGTTATATTTTATTCCCTCTAAGTTCTCATTCATTCAGGAAATTTCTTTTCTGAGAGTAAAGGGCTCAAAGAATAAAAAAAATCATGTGATGTGCGTGATCCCTTGACCATTGAAACCTTGTCCTTTCCCTAGGGATTCTACTTGTTCCATTTTTAAAGACCTTTGCCAAAATAATCCCCAGCTCGCTTCTCTTTTAATCTCCACTCGCCGCAAACAGAGGATAATGTTGCTAATGACTTGTAGGAATTTTCGTATGTTTTTAAAGTTGAAAATCACGTTGCGTACGGACATTTATTGTTTTTTTTTTATTATATAGCCTAATATATTTTAAATTTAATTATATATTGATTTTTTAGAAAATCGCGTTTTGTATATATGTATTGTATAAAAAAAAATCCGATGTTGTTTGGTAATTAACGTTCTCGAAGGTATAAAATAACAATACTTTTGTTTTAAATAAAAAATAATGAATTTCATTTTTAATATAAAAATCCCAAGGATTCAATGTTGGCACTATTTTAAACAAATTTTTAAAAAAATTCTCAACTAATTTTAGATAAATAACACTAGGTTAAGCTTCAAAAGGTTTTTATAATTAGCTTATGCCCATTTCGATGTTAATACTAACTATTACATTATTTATTAACAAGCTATTGATGAATAAATTAGGTTGTTAATAAATAATGTAATAGTTAGTTTGTGGCCTAGCTCTGAAGATGACGTTTTAACGCCGAAATGCGCAAAAGATAAAAATAAAAACCTTTTGAAACTTAACGTCGTGTTTTTTATTTATTTATAATTAGATGAGAATTTAATTAAATTTCATTTTTTCAACCCACTAATTGAGATATGTAGATAACGTACGTAGAGAAGTTTTATGGATATTTGAAATAGTTCAAACTACAGTACATATATCAAAGCCTATATATAAGATTAACAGAAAATGAATTTCAGGATTTTTTAAACTATTGTATCTCGTCGCAAATGAAAATGATTAAATAAACTTTATTCTTTAGCAAAATTACTCTTTAGAAAGTATTGAAAAGTCGTTCCTAATATTTCATTTCTTTTTTACTGATTAAGGGAATAGAAAATTGAAGATCATTAGTCACTTCTCAAACTCAGAATCGACAGTCAAATCGTTCGATCTTTTTAAGTTTATTGAGTAATTAGACCATTTGTTAGACTTAATAAACATTTCCTAAACGAGTCTCGCTTCTTTCTAAAAGCTAAGTAATTTCTATAGATAAGAAAATGAAGGAAAAGAAAAATAAATTATCAGATTGATTTAAAGAATTAAAAAAAAGAAAGTAAAAAACAAAAAACTATCGAATCACTAGTGGGTTTTAATGAATATTAAAAATAGTGGAGAAAATTTTTTATCCTGATGTTTTTTTTAATTTTCAAGAACAAAGTGATTATATATAGTTGCTTAATTGGAAATATTAACAAAAACAAGACATTATATTAAGGCTATAGACACCTAAACAATATCCACTATCAAAACGATGAATGAGTGAAGCCGAGAGGATGAAATATAACAGATATGTTGAAGGACAAAAGCTAAACATAATTTACATTCATGTCATTGTATAACTATACTGTATATTAAATTTTATTAAGATCGGTTAAAAAACAAAGGAATTATATAGCCTTGTATGTCCTACACCCACGTTGTTTGCTTATTAGTTTCTATATAGTAATAGATTCGACATAGATGAACAGGTATGGACCTGTTAGTATGCCTATGGCTATATCAGATTCAGAGCATTACATTCAAGAGAAAAGAATAGAAAAATCACTTAACTGTTACATGAAATAAATAAAAAAAAACTATTAATATTCTTTGATTTTATGCAAAATAATTGAGAGAGGGATTAATAATTAAAGTCATTGTGACCGAACAACACAAAATATTAATTCAGAGTAGAGGTACGGTGCATATTAACATTTTAATAGTAATCGAAAGATTTTTGCCTTTAAGCAAAGGGTAAAATAAAAATAGATAGGTCCGAGAGCATAAAAATTTTTTTTTTTTTTTTTAAACATTCACACTTTTTTCTCATTCACACTCACACTCACACACACATTCATACAGTCTTTTCGGCAACTCAGGCCATATAAGACTTTTTACGATATCCGTTATTAAATAATTTATCTATTAGGGGTCCAGGCATTCTTATTTAAGCCATTTGGTATCCAATTGGCTTAAATAAAATCATCGGACTGCCTGGGGTCCGAACCCGCGACGTTTGGTATATGAGGTTAGCACGCTAACCTCTACGCCATGCCCCGAGGGCGCATAAAAATTAAACGATCCATGCAATCAACACTCATATTGTGAAATTCTTAAATTTAATATTAATTATAAATATTTAGCGACTAAAGAGTATAATGAATGAATAATTATTAATTTTGAATTGAAATACCTAAGTAAAAACGATGAGAAATGGAGAGAGGCGGGACGAAGCGGCCGGCGACCATGATGGCTGCCACGCAAATGAGAACGCTTCGGTTTTCTTACGAAGAGCATCGTGGATTAACACTAGACAAGGTCTACCCCACTACTGACTCTCCAGGTCTCTAGCCTTCACTATTAAGCAGATGAATTATGGCGCCAAGAGATTTGATTGGCTGGGCAAAGTGTTCAGAGAGGGGGAATGAGTGAGAGAGAAGAGGGAGCGAAGGAGAAGAGATTGATAATTATAAGACGTAGTAAAATTAAAAAAAAAAAAAAAATCTGGCGTGACACAGCCTGGCTGATGAAAAAAGAAATAGCTATCAAACTGCTTTTGCTTTCTCTTACCTATGTATATATGTAATATATAGGCTATATATATAGAGAGAAAGTATTGGATTCATGTCAAAAATTCAATGTCGAGATTTTGATGGATCTTCACGTTTTGAGGTCCCCTGAATCCAAAAAAGTGGTTTTCGCGACATGGTCTGTCTGTCTGTGTGTGTGTGTGTGTGTGTTCAATTTTAAGCATGAAGGAATTGAGCTACGAGGTTGAAATTTTATATTTAAGTTAAACACCCCCCGGGACCGGAAAAATAAGCTTTTAATCAAAATCGGCCAAAGAGTACTAGTACTTTACTGATGTACTTTTTCAGTTTTTTTCGATTTTCTCAAAATTTGCTCCAACGATTTTTTTTTAAATTCATATAACAACTATTTTTTAGTTGCTCTTTAAAATGTATATTCTCATTTTGTGATTGAAATCTTCTGAAGACCACTTTACTTTTGTATTTCATAGGGAAGATAGGAGAAATGGTTGCCATGGTAACAAAATATAAATATTTTTCCATACTTATAAATTTTACATCTGAATTCAAATGTTCCGTACTGTCGGGAACTAAATATATGTGGACACAAAAAATCGGGTGTGTCAAGCACAGAACACAACTTTCGATTACCGAAGGTAAGAGAAAGTTGTGTGCTGTGCGACAGTCACACCAGATTTTTTTACAAGCGGCGCTCAACATCTGGATGATCCAGATGAAGAGAGCTGTTGAATATCTGCCGAATTTATTTTCAATCAAATATCCAAATAACTTTTTAAAGGGACTTTTAAGGTAGGGCTCAGTAGCGTAACTAAGTGGAGGCGAAAGGGGGCGCTCGACCCCTCCATCCGCCCCAGGAGCATCAAGTCTTTGGCGCCCCTCAATACTGACATAGGCGCCCTAGGGCATCCAAGATATAGCCCAGGGACGGTGATTTTATCATATTCTTTCCATAGATTGTCTAAAAAAATTGAGTAGTTTTCTTTTAAATTTCATAATAAATTCATTGTATATCACAAATCCGGAGAAAAATTAGCAAAAAAAAAAGGTCAAACGAGATTCGAATACTAAAAAAAAGGTCAAACGAGATTCGAATACTAAAAAAAAAATGTAGAATGAGATTTGTATGGCCTACTAAAAAATAGTTGAAAAGGAAAAACGGCACCCTAGGTAAACTTCGCCCCCCCCCCCTTCAAGGGCTAGTTACGCCGCTGGTATATATATATCAGAATTAAATCTCCAAAACATGATATTGCATTTCACTATTATCGGATAACATATAGGCTAATTAACTTTAGTAAAATAATTTGATTTTCCGTTTAACTGTGGTTTATTTGTAAAAATTACAACGTTTCGGCCACTTATTCTGTGGCTTTCTTCAGGTACAATTCAGCTAAGATTATATTGAGATTGTCACAAATGTAAAGGTACAATTAAGCTAAGATTATAAAGGTTGTTACATCTGTGACAATCTCAATATAATCTTAGCTGAATTGTACCTGAAGAAGGCCACAGAATGAGTGGCCGAAACGTTGTGATTTTTACAAATAAACCACAGTTAAACCGAAAATCAAATTCTAAGATGATAACAACTATCAAAGCCTAAACTCCAAAATATAATTAACTTAATTAAATATCATAAAAACATTGAAATAGACGCTCTGAAATTCTAAACTAATTAAACTTGATTATATTCGACGATTGGTTTAATCAATTGGATCTTTAGAAGGAGTGTACAAAATAGAGCTTGTAATATTACACAAATATTCGATATAGGTTTGTTCGTTTGACTTGAAATGGTAAAAAGTGTAATATAACTTTCATAAATTGGCAATAGCCACATGAAATTAGACTCAATAAATTTAAAACAATTAGAATAAATAATTAATTTTTTTTTTTTTTTTTAAAAACATTCACACTTTTTTCTCATTCATTCTCACACTCACACACACATTGACACAGTCTTTTCGGCAACTCAGGCCATATAAGACATTTACGATAACCGTTATTGAATAAATATACATATATGGCGTCCAGGCATTCTTATTTAAGCCATCTGGTATCCAATTGACTTAAATAAAATCATCGGACTGCCTGGGGTCCGAACCCACGACGTTTGGTATACGAGGTTAGCACGCTAACCTCTACACCACGCCCCGAGGGCAAATAATTAATTAATTATTAGAAAATCAATTATAGACAATGATAAACATTCAACATTCAATGTAATTAATTCCTATTCAATAAGTCTTTTATAATAAATATATTTTATATTAGACTCAAAACGTGCATTTAATTATCAAAGTTATAACAAAAATTGGCGACGAGGATAAAACCGGAAGAATTTAAAAGCAAAATATTATAATTCGAACCGAAAATCAAAAACAATCGAAATAAAAATTTCTCAAATAAAATAAGGTAAATAACTTATTATAGGCTAATATCTTTAATATATAAATATTTAAAATGGATGCGACCCAATTTGCGCAAATATTAGAAGCATTTAATAAGAGCCAGCAACAAATTATTCAATCAATATTAAATCCATCAATTAATACAAGTCAAAATCCTCCATTAAATTTATCAGGAACCCTTCTCTTACCCTTTGAAAATTTCAATCCAGAAAAAGAAAATTTCAAATTATATAAACAAAGATTTGAGAATTATGTAAAAATGAAGGGAATTTTCGAAGACAAAAATCGTTCGAAACAACTGTTTATAAACTCAATAGGATCAACGCATTTTAAATTACTCGTTTCGCTTTCTTCTCCAAAAGATCCATCTGAACTCACTTATGCTCAAATAATTGAAACATTAGAAAAACATTTATGTCCGAAAAAGAACATATTAGTCGCCCAACATAGATTTTTATTAATTTATCAAAAAGAAAATCAAACAATATCCGAATATATAGCAACCCTCCGACGCGATATTAATGAATGTGATTTTATTTCACCATGCGAATGTAAAATTAATATCTCTGAAATTTTTCTACGTGCGCAATTTATAAGGGGCATCCATGACAATTTAATCCGTGAACAAATTTTACAATCAGAAGTCAAAGAATATGAAGCAATCGTTCAAAAAGCTATCGCTTTAGAAGCCGCAAGACTCGATAGTCGTGAGCTTGGTTCAAAACAACCTCAAACATCAGATTCAAAATTGGAAGTAAACAAAATTTCGAATTCACGCCAAAGTCGAAAATTTGACCGGGAAAATCAAAACTATTCAAATTATAGAAGACGATCTACTTCAAATTCTAACATAAAGCAATTTCGATCACCGTCAAGATCACGAATTGATTATCATCGACTAGGAATAGATAATTTATGTATTCGATGCGGCAGGGATAATCACAAAGCAAATAATTGTCGAACTGATCCAAAATCTCTTCATTGCAAATCGTGTGGCCGTACCGGACATGTTCAACGAGTTTGTATTCGCTCTTTGCTTACTTCAACAACAAATCAAAATTTTCGAAATTCAACAAAATCAATCGAAGAGGTCGAAGTTCAACAAGATTATGGAATCCACCAAATTTTAGACATTTTTGAAAATCAAAACGCAACAAGAAGAGATTCAGGAAAATTTTTCGTAACTGTTGAAATAGAAGGCCGTCCTCAACAATTCGAAGTGGACTCAGGAGCAGGTTTTACCTTACTTCCTCGTTCACAATATCAACGACTTAATATCGATGTCCCACTTGAAAAATCAACAATTGCCTTTCGATCTTACACCGATAATGTATTCGTACCTCATGGAAAAATTAATGTGAATGTGCGATACAAAGATAAAATTTCAAAAGAAGAGGTTTACGTAGTCCCGGATAATTTTTCACCTTTACTAGGAAGAACATGGATTCGGCATCTAAATATCGACTTGAAAGAAATTGATCATTTAGATCAACATCTCAACAATCAAATACATCAAATCGAACAAAAAAAATCCATACTCATCTCAGGAACCCGTGCATACAACGTCGGAGACCGAGTGCTATCTCGCCACTTTCATAATGCAAAATGGACTTGGCGATTGGGCACAATAATCAGAAAATATGGAAGTCTCCATTATCTCATAAAACTGGACAACGGCTACATTTACAAGAGGCACATCGACCAGCTACGCAAAACACTCATCCCTAATAAATCGGTTCCCTTGCACCCCACCGGAATTCAAGCACCGAATCCACAACTTCGAACGAAAATATACCACATCCCTTCTATAGTTATACAGAGACTCAACAATCACAGACAGCGCCCGCTCAACAAACAATTGTTCATCCAGAAGGGAGCACTCTTCGGAGCGAACCAAGAAGATCAGAACGACAACGCCAGACTCCTCAATATCTACGAGATTACCTCCGCTATTAATATCTCCTTCGAAATTATTAGTGGGGGAGAATTAATATAACTTTCATAAATTGGCAATAGCCACATGAAATTAGACTCAATAAATTTAAAACAATTAGAATAAATAATTAATTAATTATTAGAAAATCAATTATAGACAATGATAAACATTCAACATTCAATGTAATTAATTCCTATTCAATAAGTCTTTTATAATAAATATATTTTATATTAGACTCAAAACGTGCATTTAATTATCAAAGTTATAACAAAGTGCAAAGCTGCCCAGGCACGTTACCCAAGTCAAAAGGTACAAACGTGCCCAAACTGCCTAGAACAAAAAGTGCAACTTTTTCTATCTGTTCGTTTCAAGTCATGAACTTACAAAATGAGATTTTAATAACTTAACCTAACCTTAACTTCAGTTCAAGATGAAGAAAGTGGATTAACTCTTCAAGACTCAATTTCGCTATAATTAAATTCTTAAATAAAAAGAAAATCAAATTAATGAATATAATTTAAAATTAAAATAATAGGCGAACTTACTTTCAGTCATTTTGTCTTGGCATGTTATTATAACGTTGATCCTTAATTAAATAAAAATAATTAATAACAATAAAGAAAATTAATGAAAAAAATGAAAATAAAACTTAAAACATACTTATCTTTTTTTTCTATATTAATTAAGAATCCAAGTGAGTTGAGAGAAAATGGCGTCTGGGTGAAAAGTGGTCATCTACTAAAGCTTTGGCGCTGAGATCGCCCTGCACAATTCACACCACTATTCCAATGAGTCAAATTATGCAGCAAAATATACGTTTTCTGCCCGGACCAAGTTTGAAACGAACAGAATTTAAGATATGCTAGCGTGCGAAATGAAACGAACGGAAAGAAGGGTAAAATTTGTAAATTATATTGAAATGGCAAGCGAAACGAACTATTAATTCTGTATAAATCATCAAAAAAAAGTAGTTCTTGAAGCTCTTGTAAATTCATTCTATCATTCACAGTCTTTGAAATAATATTTTTAAAAGTATTTCTTATAAAAATTATAATTGAAAAACACTTGGAACACCTTTTTAATAAATACTCATTTTAAAAATGTTAGAAAATATAGTTAATCATAATACAGTCTATTAAAAAGTAATAAATATGTAGTTGAAGGGTATTTAAATGAGATCAACTCTCATGCCTAAATCTCTTTTTTTACCTAATTAATTTTTTTTTCTCTTAATTAAGAGACCAACAACAGAAATGTCAGTAACTTATGTTTTTTTTTTTTATTGTTTTTAAATTACTTGAGGATTTCATCATTATTTATTCTTTAAGTAAACTAACGCCTCTGATTAACAATTACTTAATTACTTAGTAAGTTCAATAATGTTTAAACTAATAAATAATATATTGCAAAAAAAGTAATAACATTTTCTTACTCACATTGTTTACTGGCCATGTTTGTTTAAGTTGGAGAGAGAAGTAAACTCGAAGTGCTTGAAATCCCGGAGTGAAGAAACGTTTACTTTTCGCGTCCCCGAACATCGATTGGTGAACTCCCGAATTGAGAGAGAACGAGACATTACCTAGAAAAGAAATTGTAAATCAAAATACGCACTCACGCATTTATAATGTAAAAAACAAGACAAGACTAAAGAAAAATATAATAGAGTTGGGAAGAATAAAACCAGCGTTGTCGAACACCTTTACACTTTTATTCAGGCAGACGTTTCGGTAACCATAACGGTTGCCATCTTCAGTGCCAATGAAAGCTACAATTAAAATTTTTTTATGATGAGCGTTTAACATTTCTGCATTGAAAATTATATATTATACATTGTAATTAACTTACTTTTTCAAGGTGTCCCTGTCATACATGATAATCTTATATAGTATAGGAAGCATCAGCCTGGAGCGCTCGGCAAGTAATGAAATAATTTTTGGTTTCGAATTAGAATATTCTACTAGTTGGGCCTCGCTCCGGCAGATGCCGTCCCATTCACAAAAGAAATTTTTTCAAAATAATAAATTAATGCATTTTTTTAAAAATATTTTAACATATGATTGACATATAAAAAAAGGTTATTTTTATAAATAAAATATAAACATTAGACTTTTTATTTTTATTAATTTACTTTTTATATATCTTCAATTTTTCATGCCAGGGTGTGTAAATAACTCGCAGTTACCCCAAGAATGTTAGATAATGCATGTTTAGGCCTTTGGTGTCTATTTGATGGTTAATGGCTCTTTCCTTATTTAGATATATAAAGCACTTTTCCAAAAATTCTCTTTTTTGCCTATTTTCTTCCCTTATAAGAATTTTCACGTTGTCAAAGTCGAATTCATGTAGAGTGTTAGTCGAGTGTTGCGATAGTGCGGGGACACCTTGAAAAAGTAAGTTAATTACAATGTATAATATATAATTTTCAATGCAGAAATGTTAAACGCTCATCATAAAAAATTTTAATTGTAGCTTTCATTGGCACTGAAGATGGCAACCGTTATGGTTACCGAAACGTCTGCCTGAATAAAAGTGTAAAGGTGTTCGACAACGCTGGTTTTATTCTTCCCAACTCTAATCTCACATACCCAGCATACAACTGAAAAATATAATAGTTATTTTTAAACCTCTTGATTAATGACCAAAGGGTCAATATGATTCGTTTACCGTAGGAAACGATAAAATTTATTTAAATAATATTGGAAAATAATTAATTTAAATAGATATGGGCAGAATTTAAATTTCAACAATCCAGTTCAGGAATTCGCTTCCTGCCCCAGGAGACAAAAATTTCATTTCAATTGAAATCGGTACCAATCAATACAAATAAATAGGAATAAAAAGAAAGAAAGAAAGAAAGAAAGAAAGAAAAGAAAGCCTCACATGACGAAAAAGTTTATAAAAAATTAATTGTAGAAGGAACCAGCATATAATGGACGCCTCTCACATCAATTTAATTCGTAGATATTTCGACTGGCATCACACACAGCCTGGTCATCATCAGTACAAAAAAAAAAAAATGATTTGTTGTTGGAGGGTCCAAACGTTCGCTCATCCTGGCATCAGTCCCCTGCTTCTCTGAATTTTTGAGAAAATATTTTTTAACATATTAATTGACATGGGCCCTCCAACAAAACATTTTTTTTTTTTAATTAAAATAATTTACAATTTATGTGAAAAATGGAATCTTTAAAAAATTTTCTTACTAATGAATTTTTTTGGAAAAAAAAAAGCAAAAAAATTCACCTCCTTCTAAATAAAAGAGGAAAGCAAATATATAAAAAGTACGGTCAAGGCTAAGCACTGATTGAAAAAAGGATTTTTTTTTTTGAAAAATGTTTTTAAAAGATATATAAGATATAAGATAAAAAAAATCACGAAAAAAAAGATGATCGTAAAAAAAGATGAAGATCATATTTTTCGGCTGAAGAGAGGTCTTTTAAGTTTTAATTATATATATAATCTATATATTAGGGTGGTATATCTCAAATTGTATATAAATTATATATATAAAAAAAATATTTCGTGCTAAAACAATTGGTGAAAGAAGAATGAAATGAAAAAGAAATATGAAAAGATTTATGCTAAGGAACTTTGACAGATGAAATATATTAATCTATCTCTCTTTAGAGTCAGAATTCAAGGCGCATGCCTTTATTTTATCCTAATTACCCCACGGGATGTTATTTAAACCCCTAGCACACGGGGCGGATACTCTATCACTGTGCTATGGCACAATGCGAGTGAGAATTTAAATTTCAAACTATTTGAATGACCTTTTTGACATGTTACGTTCTGTTTGATTTTTTTTGTACTGATGATGACCAGGCGTGATGTCGCCCAAAATATCTACGAATTAAATTGGTCTGATAGGCTTCCATTATATGCTGGGTTTATTCTCCGGCTCCTTCTATATGTACCGTATAAGATCTAGCGAGAAATTCTAATCGTAAAAATTAAATGAATACAGGAGACGTAGCAGCAAGGAGTTTAAATTAAAAAAAAATTTTATTTAATTGTTAATTGTCGACGTTTCGGTTGCCAATCACGATCTTCCTCAGGACAATTAAATGTTACATTACAAGATATTCAGTATTATTTTTAATTAACATTACAATTTTCAAAAAATTATATAATTTGACTGTTTGGAGCCCCTCTAGACTATAGCGAGCTGTTGAAAATGTTCTCTTTAAAAGTCTCTCTGACAGGAGAGATGATGACAAAATAAAATGTTTGAATTGTCTATTGGGAAACTGTTGGGATACCCCCGAATTATTAGCTAAAATTGGCTTCAGGGTCCCAGCAGTTTCCTTGAGGTATGGATCTCTGTTTCATGTTGGCAGGGCGAGAACGAGGATAATGGAGAGATCTCCCATATTCAACATGATTGTTGAATATACTAGGAGGGAGGCCTCTTCATGATTTCCATTATTTGAATTGTATTTTGTATTGTATTATCAATTTTATTTTTTTCTTGTTATCATATACATATATACATTTATAATTTTATTTCAAATTGTGAAAAATTATTTGTTCCCAATTCACTCTGCAATGGAAATTTTCTGTTGAGTGAATGTAATGTTTTTACTAAATAAATAAATAAATAAATAAATAATTTACAATGTTAATTAAAAATAATACCGAATATCTTGTAATGTAACATTGTCCTGAGGAAGGTCGTTATTGGGGACCGAAACGTCGACAATTAACAATTAAATAAAAGTTTTTTTTTATTTTACTTCCTGGTCCAGTATCCAGGTTAAATTCTACAGTCAAATCTCATTAAAAAAATAAATAAATTAGATGAAAGCCTAATGTACAGGGAATGCCAAAATTAAGACCCACCCATGTCTTTTCTACATGTGATTTTTTTTTTTAATATGGAAAAATTTTAATAAAAATTTTGGAGTTTGAAAAATTTAAAGTTCAGTTGAAACATTTTATAAATTTAAATATAGAATAAAACACTCGGTGGTTTGTTTCAAGATATTAATTATTAAAATATGGATGGCTGAATGACCTCGGGTTCACAGCCGGTAAATAAAGAATTAAAAAAAAAAAAAAGATATTAATTATAAATTGACAATTAATTCATATCGACGAAGGAGATGATTAGCCTAGGAGATAAAGCAGTTAAGCTTTTAATCCTGAGTTGAAAATAACTCGAGTTCAAATCCACCTTATAGCAAAAAAATTTATCCAACTCTATATGAAATGTCTCCTCCTGAGGAAGGAAACGTGAACCCACCTCAGTATTATTCTCTTGAAAGTTACTCCCTAGAGTGACAATTCTGACACTAAGTGACGTATTTCGACACTAGTGTGTCAGAAGAAAAATCACTTATAAAGATGACATAGTATTGAAACTTGTTTAGTAAAGAGTGTTAATTTATAATTAATTAATATCTTTGAAATAATCGAGTGTATTATTTGAATATTTATTGAAATAATCACATGTTGAGTGGAATTTGTGTAGTTGAGAATATTTATATCATATTACAACTCTCTTTATATATATAGAGATAACATAAGTAATTTGTGTCTTTTTGTTTCTATTTTTGCAGGTCTTTTCAAACTCCAAGAGTTAGTAAAGACCCCCACCAACCTCCGAACTGAGATGTACATTCGTCAAGCAAGTCCCGCAACATACCGCCACGTTCTCAAAGAGATACGACAAAAAGAAATCTACATGCTAATCGTGGACACGAACCCTAATCACCTTTATAAATTCTTCAGAGCGGTAAGCAGATATCTCTTTTTAATTAATTACACAGGAAAACAAAAAGAAACTTTTTTTTGTTGACTGAGAATTTGAAGCTATTTCTGGGTATTTGGGTAGCGCTGATTCCAAAAATGCCATCATTTTTGCCCCATCACGTTAGATTTTAGAGCTATAGAGAAAATAAAATTTTAATAGAAAATGTACTCTAAAGCGGCTCTAATTTTATATTTATATTTTTTTAAGGTGACACCCTTTAAAAATATGCAGATAGTTATAATACATATAAATTTTAAGTTTCACCCTAATCAGAGGTCATTTAGACGTGCCGCAAACTGCTTAAAGTTTAGAAAAATCGAATTTTTTCAGTTTTTTTTTGCTTTGGTCACCCCTAATACAATTTTAGGTATCTTTGAATGGAAAAAACATATATTTACGTTATTCTATAGTTCTTTGGCTTTCTAAAAAGCATTAATTCGTAAAAATCTGTTAATTATTAACGAAATTATTAACAAACACGACACCAAAGAAAAAACACAAGTACCCTCACTGGTCGAAAAAATGGACTTCATGTACTTTTACAAGTATAAAGAAAAATATGAAATTCTAAAAATATTTTTTTTTAAATAATATATAATAATATAGTTAGGGCCCGTGACCCGATGCTCAGAGAGGATACATTAGCTTCTCGTGGATAGGGTTCGCTTTTTAATTCAATTGGAGTCCATTTTTTTCGACCAATGAGTATACTTGTGTTTTTTCTTTGGTGTCGTGTTTGTTAACAATTTCGTTAATAATTAACAAATTTTTACGAATGAAAGATTTTTGGAAAGCCAAAGAACTATAGAATATCGTAAATATATGTTTTTTCCATTCAAAGATACCTAAAATTGTATTAGAGGTGACCAAAGCAAAAAAAAACTGAAAAAATTCGATTTTTCTAAACTTTAAGCCGTTTGCGGCACGTCTAAATGACCTCCGATTGGGATGAAACTTAAAATTTATATGTATTATAACTATCTGCATATTTTTAAAGGGTGTCACCTTAAAAAATTCCAGGTAATATAAAATAAGAGCCGCTTTAAAGCACATTTTCCAATAAAATTTTATTTTCTCTATAGCTCTAAAATCTGAAGTGATGGGGCTAAACTGAGGGCATTTTTGAAATCAGCGCTACCCAAATATCCAGAAATAGCTTCAAATTCTCAGTCAACAAAATCACTGTTGCCCTGTGTTATTAAAACATATAAATAGGAACTAATAATAAATCATGAAGATGTTCGAAACATTGGCAACAAAAGAATATTTTAAACTTAGTGTGATATTTTCAATTGTCATTTTTTGACCGATCAAACAAGTTGTAGGTTTTATACTTTGTGAATTCATTACACTCATAAATGAAGTTAAATATTTAACTCAATTAGTAAATTTCTAATAAAAAAAGTCCGACTTTAAAATTGAATTTTCTTCTGCATCCATCTTCATGGATTAAAATAATATTTCTTTTCTGAATTTGAATTAAATTTATTATGCAAAATGAATTTTTTTTTTCATGCTTGCCTTGGTTGTTGTTGCTGGCGACAGCATCGCCTTTATTAAAACAATTCTAGTGTTGTGTGACAAGCGCTTATTTCGATTGAGTTTTAAATTAAACTTAGTCGCAAAGTTACAACTTGGTTTTTGTTTTGTGTGTGTTTCTCTCTCCCTCTCTCTCTCTCGGTCTCTTTGCTTGTTAGGTTTTCCAAAATTCTCTCTCTTTTTTTTCTCTATAAATGCAACAACAAATCAAGTAATTGCTAAGGGATTTTTTTTTTATTTTGCCCCTTGACTTGGTGCAAGAAAATTTGTCGGAGAACAAGTTTACGGTGAAGTGAACACCTTTAATTCGATTGATGATATCTAAATGAGCAGCGTCTCGTCGATTCGCCAATTACTTTTGCTCGAGGTGTATTTTTTTTCTCTTTTTTTTTCACTTTAATATAGCTTCGCAATCCGATGGCCAAACTTAAATGGGGCAAGAGGGAGGTTTTAACAACAACCAAACCACTTCTAGATGGAAATAAAAGAAAAGTGCAAAGACCTGCCTGCCAAGTCAATAAAGTCAAGCCAGGAAAATTAGTTCCTCTTTAAAAATTAGTGTTATATCTATGTTACGCGATAATCTGATGGCTTTATATGAATTTCTCTCTTCCATTTTATTTTTTTTCCTTTAAAGAATGTGGATAATGGTTTAAACATTATTAAAAAAATGTTGCTCTATTTATTCAAGTTGACATTAATGTTACAAACATTTGTACGGCTATTATGTTTGTAGGGAGAGATAATTCATTCAAATTGGATTATTAGAGAGAGAACAATTTCCTTAGTTTTAAGTCCGGGCACGTGGGATGCATTTAGGGATCTTTTTATTCGAATCATTAGAATATGTCAGATCTTATGTCAAAGACGGGAAATCAGCAGTTTCGATAAGTTCGACCAGAGAGAGAGAGGGAGAGTTGACTTTCCTCACGTTTAACTTTTAGCACTGTTTGTTAGTCAAAAGGAAACTTTGGATTAAATTTTCTCTCCACTTAACAATCAAATATTTGCCCCCTAAACGATTTTCTTTAAAAGCACCACTTTATATTGATAATCTCCGAGATATGCTCTATATTAGGCATGTTTTGTTACTATAAAAAAAATATCAAAATAGAGATATTTTTTTTAAGATCGTTTTATTTACAGTGAAAAAAAAAAATTTCGTAAAGCAACGAAATATTATCATGTTTAATTAGAAAATATCTATGTTTCGCCCTTATTCTAAACATATTTATAAAAACAATTATATTTGAATTAAGTGAGTAAAAAAATGTATTCCATTTGAAGTCAGGATAAATAAATAAATTAATTAATACAAATTGGTATGAAACATGAATATAGGCTACACCAGTGGTTCCCAACATGGGGGCGATCGCCACAAAGTGGGCGATTTAGTTTTTCAGGGGTGCAATAAATAAGTGGGGGGCGTTTAGGGGACGATGAGTAATCATATGGGAAAAAATTATTAGAATTTACAAAAATTTAAAAGAAAAAAAAAACAAAAATCAAAGAGAAAAATATCCCATTTAGAAGATGGCCAGGAAAGAAGAGGACAAAAAATTGTCATAATGATAAAATATTCTGAAGAATAATCCAATTCCAATCTAGAATCGAAACGTCACTTTTGATTTCATTAAATAAAAATTTACCGAAAAATGATCCATTTTTGTTATTTTCTTCATAAAAATACAATTATTATTACATTTTTAAAAGATTTGGGTGGAGATAAATAATAAAAATCTTGCCTACTACTCCTAAAGGTCAGGAGATAAAAATAAATTTTTGCCATTAATTGGGGTTAATTTTATTTTGAACGAAAATGCAGATCACAGAATCTATGAAATTGATTCAATTTGAACCATGTATTTCTTCAAACCATGTAGATTTGTGTATGTACAACAGATATACATACTAGAGCTAAGAGTGAACAGATAAAACTGCTTTGGTTGTTTTAAAATTGTTGTAATAAAATTGTTTAAAATAATACAACTGCTGTATTATTTACTTTAGATTAAAATTAGACATATAGTGAAAATGTAAGGAGGCGATAGGTGTTAGTCAACCTCCAGAAAGGGGAAATGGGCCACAAAAGGTTGGGAACCACTGGCTACCACTGGGCTATGCGATATAAATTTCGTTAAAGCTCTTGCGTTCATTCTTTCAAACAATACATAATTAATAAAAGAAACAAAGTGATGATAACATTTCAATGAAATTTAGTTTATACCATGTACTGTATAGGCCTATTCAAATATTTCACACCTACATATAGCCGGATTATATTAAATAACGAAATAGTTCCCTTCCGAAATTTGTAATTTAATTATTTAATCTACCGTCAAATTCATTTGATGGTAAGGTGTGATATGCCAATCGTAGTAATTAAATAAAATGAAATGTGCTTTATTTATACTTTAATCAACTGAAAATTAAATGATTCCGAAAATTTTGTATCTCTTTCCTCTTTGGAGTATTGGATTCATGTCGAAAATTCGATGTCGAGATTTTGATGGATATACACGTTTTGAGGTCCCCTGAATCCAAAAAAAAAGTGGTTTTGTGGTCTGTGGGTCTGTGAACAAAATATCTCAAGAACGAAAAGAGCTAGGAGTTTGAAATTTTATCTTTAAGTTAGGCATCCTGGGACGTGACACGAAGCTTTTGAACAAAATTGGCCAAAGAGTACTAGTACTTTACTGCACTTTTTCAGTTTTTTCGATTTTCTCTAAATTCGCTCCAACGATTCAAAAATCAATTATTTTTTAGATTCTCTTTAAAATGTATATTCTCATTTTGTCATTGAAATGTACTGAAGATCACTTTACTCTTGTACTCCATAGAAAAGATAGGAGAAATGGTTGCCATGGTAACAAAATATAAATATTTTCACATAGGTAAATTGTACATCTTCAAAATCGAATGTACCGTACTGTCGGAAACTAAATACATGTCGACACTAAAAAATCTGGTGTGACAAGCACAGAACACAACTTTTGATTACTGAAGGTAAGAAAAAGCGCCAGTCACACCAGATTTTTGCCCTTGCATTCATAAAAATGTTAATTTTATTTCTAGTTGTCAAAAATGGAATAAGAGGTGAAATTCGGAGATGTATCAATAATTTTATAAAATTTATTTCTTAAAATAATAGCACTCATAGAAACCAAATTGGAGGCCCTTCATCTAATTTATATTTCAATGTTCATTTTACTAAATTTGATTTTTAATATTTTAGATTTAATTATACTAAACAGCCTAAAAAAATAAGAATTCCTTCCTATCTAGGATAGAATTTTCAAATATTTAAAAGAGAGACAGAAATAAATTTTCCTTTAAGAAATGTGATCCCTTTCTTTATTCATCACTTTTCAAGTCAATTTGTGTACTTTAAGTCACTTTTCGCTTCTTTCTGCCTCTTCTTTTTCAAGATGATAGATAAAACAGGATTAAATAAATAAATAAAGCTCTCTATATCAAAAATGTATATACTGGTAAATAAATATTTCTTTTATGTCTATATTATCAAGATATATGCTTATGTTTTGAG
This sequence comes from Euborellia annulipes, assembly GCA_023213315.1. Classification (NCBI taxonomy): domain Eukaryota; kingdom Metazoa; phylum Arthropoda; class Insecta; order Dermaptera; family Anisolabididae; genus Euborellia; species Euborellia annulipes. Next base: position 141,632 of record JAKCPI010000084.1, read on the forward strand.
TTGTAGAAAAATAAATATATTTTTCTAATTATTTTTTCGGCTACTGAGGGGTTTGAATTTATTACATAATTTTTAAATACAAAATACAAGACGTTTAGTGACCCCAATTTGACCTCTCGCCGTTTCTAATTAGTTATTCGAGCAATAAACAATATATATAAACAATCAATCCACTACTCCAAGGTAAATAAGAAAATATTTACCTTGACACCTATAGTACTTTTGATATAAGTTACGTCGTCCTTCATGTGAACACATCATATACATAATATTATTAAAAAAATCGATGTATCAAATAGGTTAGTCAAAAAAGCTGATCGTGTTTTGGTTGTTTAAAAAAAAAAAAAGGAAATTCGAGCAGTGATTGAATATTTATTGATTAAAAGAAAAAAAAATTTTTATATGAACACTTTTACTTTTTTTTTAATTGATAATTAGTGTATGATTTTTAAAAATTTTTTTAAACAAGCAAAACATGTTTCTAATTAAGGTCTTTAAATACACAGGTTGGCCAGAAACTAGTAAACAAACAATTTTCATTTCACAGTTTTTGATTGGTTCACGTCATGAAGCTCCTCCTTGCTTGTATTTTTCTATTTGGCAGCGATGTTGACTGCACATAACCTAGTTCACATTCATTTTGTTTAATTTGCAAATTGTATATTTTCTGACTAATCCTAATTTAGACCCTGGTATTTACACTGCTTTATTTATAATATGCCGTGTATAAATTTTTATAAATTGAGGAATGAAAGTTGGAAGAAAACGCAGCCAAAATTTTTTCTTTAAAAATATATTTCAACAGCTGACGTTTCGGCTTTGGTCAAAGCCATCCTCGGAGCTGATATTGGTCATCATATACATATATTTTGAATTGTATCAGGTATTAAAATTAATTTACGATATTATGTCTAATCGTTAGATGAAATTGTACTGCTCTAACTCAATTATCACATTAGGTACACACAAAAAAATAAATATATTGTATTGGTGATAGAAGAAGGAAAAAGTTTATCTTGAACTGAATGATGTTATATCCTAAATTAATTTTAATACCTGATACAATTCAAAATATATGTATATGATGACCAATAACAGCTCCGAGGATGGCTTTGACCAAAGCCGAAACGTCAGCTGTTGAAATATATTTTTAAAGAAAAAATTTTGGCTGCGTTTTCTTCCAACTTTCATTCCTGATACAAATTCCACCAGCCATAAAATACCCTTATACTAATAAATTGTATGTTTCGAAAGATTTTTTACAAAAGGAGGAGCTCCATGACGTCACTCTCTTGGAATGGAAAAAATGTAAACAAATCGAGTTTGACCCCCCCCCCCCACTCTGTTTCTAATCAGCTGTTTGAAGTAACTAACCTATTTGACAGATGGATTAAATTATGGTGTGTTCACACGAAGGCGGACGTTTTTCGCTATGTTTTTACGTATCACCCTTACGGATATTCTTAATATTTATTTATTTATTTTTACCGGAATTACCTGGAATATATCTGACAAAAGTCGTGTGAATATAAAAATAAGCGTGATTTAAAAAAATTTGAGGAAATTTTAGTAATATAATTAACAATAAATATGCCATTAAAAATGATTAAACAGAGGTAAATGAGTAATATAAAAAAAAAAAAAATTATGGTAACGAGAAGTTATAATTCAAGCGCCAAAGTTGAAAATTTCCTTCATGATTTATGAACGACTAATAAATTTAATTTTAATTTATAATACCCATTTAAACTAATGAAAATCTTAATTTTGCAGATATTGCAGCTCCAGATGAACGATTACAGATACCACTACATGTTCACGACATTTGTGAGTATTAATAGGACCGTAATTAGATTATACTTTTCATTTAATAATTAATTGAAAATTAAATTTAGCACTTCACTGGACTTGAATATCACCAAACATTAAAGCATTAAAAGCTCAGCCTGTGAGTTCACAAACGCGTAAAATGAAATCGGTTGTGTATTACGGGGTGTTGAAAAGAATTAAAAAAAAAAAAAAAATACCAACTCCCTTGAGAGGTTTATCTATCCTCTTCGCCTGCCAGCAATAAGATAATTTTAACAAATTAATCACCGAATAAGTTGAGATATAATGTGATAAATGTAGAGTATTTTTCTTGAGGTCTCAAAAAAAGCAAGACATTTTGATATATTTTAGTTCATATTTCAAAGGGTTTTTCGTATGAATGACTTTATTTTATTTATGCAAAAAAAATCAGAGACTTTCCTTGACAGATGACACAAACATTTGGAGACGAATATTTTAGAAAATAATTCTACGCTAAATTAAATTGAATCCAATCTCTTTTCTCTCTCTCTCTTTCTCTTTTACTCTTCTCAAAGAAGAATGAGAATTCGCATTTGGAATGTGGCTTAACTTAACGGCAACAAGAGTTTACCGTTCTTGTTTTATCGTTAATCTCCAAGCCCGTATTCAATGGAAAACAAGACAAAAAGGGTTCGGGATCATTTGTCAAGAATCGACGGGGGGCTGATCTGATCTGAAAAAATGATAGATTTCTCTGACAACGATAGGGGCCTTCCTTCTAAAGAAAACTCGAAAGGTTTTTTTTTTTTTTAACGATCCGATTGAATTATTAACCAAAGACTTTGACATAATTGTGTTTATTTTAATTCAATCAAATTGTAAATACTTTTTTAATTAATACAGTAGTTTGGCGATTAATGTGTTAGTAATAAATGAAAAAAATTCGATGGAGATAATATTTAACATCTAGGAGAGTGGTTCCCAACCCGTGGGCCTCGGGATGATTGGAACTGGGCCGCGGATGTCTAAGAACTAATAAAAATGATATACAGTATATATAGGTTATATAGCATAGATATACTGGGCCTCAGCGTTTTTTTTTTACGGAAAAAGTGGGCCGCACATCAAAAAAAATCACTGATCTAGGAGATTCAGGACACTCTAAAAAAGTTTCATTTGTTTTACAACAGTAAATATTAGGTTTGTTGGTTTCACTTGCCATGGCAAAAAGTGCAAAGCTGTCAAGTCATGCTATAAAGGTGCAAATGTACCCAAACTGCCTAGGACAAAAAACTTTTGCTCTCTATTCGATTGAATTCAAGAACTTGCAAAATGAGTCCTTAATAACTTACTTAGCTTTTTTCCGATATTAATTAGCTCTGTTATTTTAATCGAAATAGATTCTGAAAAAATGGTGGTTTAAGGTTCTCAACTATTATTGGCCTTGCAAAATTCACACCAGCTATTCGATTATGCAGTAAAATCTACATTTTCTCTCCCGGTCCAAGTTTGAAACGAACAGAATACAAGTTATTTAGCATAACTAATTTGCAAAAAATTAAACGAACAGAATGTAGGGCAAAACGTGTAATTTATAATGCAAATGCAAGCGAAACAAACAAACCTATTATTACCTTTATTTAGCTGTTGCAAAAAAATAATAATGACACAAATGACCTTATTTAAATAGGGCCCTGAGGAAGGAGATGTTTGTTCTACGAAACGTTGAGTTATGGTTAATAAAATTTAAATTTTATAAGTATTAATAAAATGACTATTTTATGAGTTAAAGCCCACATATTGTAATAAAGCCCTTGACCTATGATAAGGACTAGTATTAGTAATTAGAAGAGCTATTATAAGAAATGTCAATCTGGGGTTCCAAGTAATATTTAAAAAATAAAAACAATAAATAGTTCTGATTATATTAAAGGAAAATATAGTTCAGCCATTGCTAAAAAAAATCTTTTTTCTTTAAGCAAATTTAAGCTTAATTTAAGATATATTTTAAAAGAGATAACTACCCCTTTATTAAGCCAGTATAATCATACCATTTAGTTTAAGATCACATTAACTAATTGAATTTTCATTGACATTTTACTTGGAAACTGATTAACAACTTCATCTACTATCTAACCATTTAATAATATCCCTGGATAATGAGGAAATTTCCTATATAAATATTTTATCGATTAATCCATAATTCTTTCAATTTTTTAGAGAAGTGAATTAAAACTTTATTAATATTTAACTTTGACCGCATCTCGTTTCTCTTTCCTTTTAGAATGTTAATTTTATGATTTGAATGAATTTTATGAATACTTATATCCCATTTGAGATGCATTTTTTGGTTAGATAAAAATAAATGAAACGTTTGCTAAAATATTAATAACTAATGAATCCTTTAAATCTATTGATTTATAATTAATACTTATCGAATGACTATAAGTAGGTAATAAATAATTTCTTTTTCAATTTTCCATTAAAATCTTTATAAATTATCTCGTTTTAGAGAAAATAATATTTATTCCAAAGGAGAAGAGGAAAAAATTATTTCTTGGTTTCGCGACATGGTCTGTCTGTCTGTCTGTATATGGACCGTTTATTTTGAAAGTGGTGTAAGTCCATTTTTTTTTTTTTTTAATGAGATATCGCATAATTTATGCTTAAATTAATGTAAATTTTCTATGTAAAGCTAGCTAGTGGTTTTCTTAAAAAATTCTCATGTTTTGTACAATTGAAAATTGGTCGGTAAATAGATTTTTACTTTTCTTACCTATGTATATATGTAATATATATATAGAGAGAAAGTATTGCGATCATGTCAAAAATTCGATGTCGAGATTTTGATGGATATACATGTTTTGAGGTCCCCTGAGTCCAAAAAGTGGGTCCCGCAAATTGGTCTGTGTGTGTGTGTGTGTGTGTGTGTGTGTGCTGTGTGTGTGGAACCATTTTTTTAGCATGAAGGAGTTGAGCTAGCGGATTGAAATTTTATATTTAACTTAGGTACCTTTGAAGAATCTCAAAATAAGCTTTTGAACAAAATCGGCCAAAAAGTACTAGTACTTTACTGATGTACTTTTTCAGTTTTTTTCGATTTTCTCAAAATTCCCTCCAAGGATTTTTTTAAAATTCATAAATCAACTATTTTTTAGATGCTCTTTAAAATGTATATTCTCATTTTGCCGTTGAAATCTTCTGAAGACCACTTTACTCTTGTTCTTCATAGGAAAGATAGAACTGGTTGCCATGGTAACCGAATTTAAATCTTTTTCTTTTTATTAGATTAAAAATCAATTATTATTTAAATTCCCATTTATTTTTATTTTATTTGTGTCTTTAATTGTTTCAAAGAAAACATATATGTCTCTCTCTCACTTGCAAACTCTTTTAAATTCCCTTTCCACCTTATCTTCGCAAGGAACAATGTTAATTTCCTATAGGGATTTGTATGTTAATTTCGATTCAAAAGGGGGTCCCCTTGGAACTTTTAGGCATTTAAAATTTTTTTTTCCAATTCTTATGAAATTTTGTATTTATTTACGAATCTATATTGTGTATAAAATGTCCAAATATGAGATTAAAATTTTGAAAAATAACCATAGTTTATTTGAAGCAGTCAACATTTAAAATGCAAGTTTGAAACTAAGGTGCTATCGGAAACTAAATATATCTCGACACAAAAAATCTGGTGTGACCAGCACGGGCGCAACTTTCTCTTACCGAAGGGTAAGAGAAAGTTGTGTGCTGTGCGCCAGTCACACCAGATTTTTTAATAAACAGATATGTTAACCTTTCATTTTCTCGAAACAATAGGAAATGGACTTACACCACTTTCAAAATAAACGGTCCATATGTTCAATTTTAGGCATGAAGGAATTGAGCTAAGAGGGTAAAATGCTATATTTAAGTTAAACACCCCCCGGGACTGTGAAAATAAGCTTTTAATCAAAATCGGCCAAAAAGTACTAGTACTTTACTGATGTACTTTTTTCTTAAAATTCACTCTAACGATTTTGATTGAAATTGAAAAATCAATTATTTTTTAGATGCTCTTTTAAATGTATATTCTCATTTTGCTCCCAAAATTGTTTGAAGCACACTTTACTCTTGTACTTCATAGGGAAAGATAGGAGAAATGGTTGCCATGGTAACAAAATATAAATATTTTCCCATGTTTATAAATTTTACCTCTTGAATTCTAATATAACGGCGGAAACTAAACATATCTCGACACGAAAAATCTGGTGGGACAAGCACAGAACACAACTTCCGATTACTGAAGGTAAGAGAAAGTTGTGTGCTGTGCGACAGTCACACCAAATTTTTAAAAACTCTTTTCGGCATTCTAGGCACATTATTTTATATTACATACGTTAGGGGGTCCAGGCACATTTATTTATACAATTTGGTATCTAAATGATTTAAATAAACTCATCGGAGGGCCTGGGATCCGAACCCGCGCCCATTGGCTTTAAAGAATATCATTATTGACATTTGTCAACATCTTTAGCCTCTCGATTACGGGAGGGGGGGAGGGTTTGTATATGTTAATTTACAAAATGTTTAAAAAGAGCCTAAGGTTGAAGCTTTACAATTTAATTTTAATCATCACGTTGATTGATTAGCAAATCAGAAATTAAAATTGTAATCTCTCTTTATATTAATCATAAAATATATTTAATTGCTATCTTATATCAAGCCGAGCTACTCGAGCTAAGAATGGTATTTTATTCTCTCCCCTATATTCAAGTCCTTAGTAAAATTAATTGAATATTTTGTTTGTTATGAACAGAACAAGAATTTTAATTATAGCCTATTCGTTTTAGGATATGGAGACGTTCGACTTGGAGGACTTCGCCTATAACTCGGTTAATATGACTGCCTTTCGATTGGTGGACATCAAAGACCCGAGGGTGGTCGAAGCCCTTGAACAGATGGAACGATCCCAGCCAGCGAGGCTTCCGATACTCAACAAGAGTGGAATCATCCAGGTGGGTATTTTTCTTCCCTTTCGCGCTTTCTTATTTGACAACACATTTATTATTTAACAAAATCTATACTCGAAAATATAACAATGGTTGATTGATTTATTTATTTTTATAATAAAAAATAACATCTAGGATGAAATTTTTTTTATTTTATCCGAAACAAAGCTTGAAGATCTAGGTTCAAGTCTCTGTATAATTATTTATGAGATAAAATATAAGCATTCAAGATGTATATTGGGCTTAAAAATTTGGTAATATTTAAAACCCATCGATTCTTCAAGTTAATTTTTGTTTTCTACAATGTAGGCAACCAAAGTGACCAAAACGATTAAATGCAGTTCTATTTTATTGTAGTAGGCCCTATAATGTATTAAATTATTTAGTCCCTCTATGTTGGCCTAAATTTAATAAACAGTAATAATTAGTAAGCTTAAACTTAATTGTAGGATCAGGATGTCATTCGCCGCTCGTGGATTTAGGTGAGTAAATTTTTTTGGTATATACCGGTATATATGAAATATATATAATTTTTTTAATAAAATCACAATTTTTAATTATAATCTTATTTTATTTCAGCTTTTCTTGGCCAACGGACGCGTATTACGTTTCGGTTCTCTTATTGAGTCATCCTCAGGGCCTACAATAATAAATACAAAAATGATTATCTTTATTAGCCATTATATAAAATTTACAATTTATACTTATTTAAAATTACAAACAAAAAAATTATTTATTATTGTAAATTTTACATAATGGACTTGAACATGACCTAAAAGATAATCATTTTTGTATTTATTATTGTAGGCCCTGCGGATGACTCAATAAGAGAGCCGAAACGTAATACGCGTCCGTTGGCCAAGAAAAGCTGAAATATAAGATTATAATTAAAAATTCTGATTTTATTTAAAAAATTATATATATACCAAAAAAATTTACTGCGAATGACATCCTGATCCTTCAATTAAGTTTATTAAAATGGACAAAAATCGCCAAGGATTCTCAAATTCAGTAATAATTAGATTTTTTGAGATCTATTTTTAATAATAAGCTAATGTAATTTTGTATTTATGCTCTGATAAAAATTAAGTTTTTTAATTAAGGAGGTTTAGGCCTTTTCAGTACATAAAATTACAATTTTTTTTAAATATTATATTTATTTCTAAAAGAATTAATAAACCAATGCTGGTTTCGATAGCATTTCAGCTTAATTAAACCTTTTAGAAATTTTTTTAAAATATTGTATTTTTATGTACTGAAAAGGCCTAAACCTCCTTAATTAATATATACCTGCAGTACTCGGTGAGTCTACGTTTTTAAATTAAGTTTTTTTCCCCAAAAAAGCTATGTATTTGGTCAATTCGCACTTGACTTAACTATTTCATGTGAAAAAAATAAAAAGGCTTTACCGGGGGTACGAAATGACAATTGAAGTTATTTCTCGACTTCATTTTCTACATTTATTTTTTGAAATAAATTTTATTGTTAAAAGGCCCGTAATTGAACCACTGCCCTATTGTGAGATAGAAGCATTTATTTAAAAAATATTCAGGCTGAGAATTATGCAAATTATTCATTATTGGACTCGTTCAGAGATTAGAGTTTATTTTTAAAAAATAAATATTTATTCTAATCGATATGCTTATGAATCACCACATTAAATAATATTTTTAATCAAATGGAAAATTAATATTGAAGTTTTGTGCTTTAATATAGGATATTTCTAAAAAAAAAAAGCACATTCTTTTAAGAAGAGTTCAATCAAGTAAGATTTTCAGAGTTTTCGAAGCAGAAAACTTTTACATTGCAAATTTTCTTAGAGAATTCATCTATGATGCAAAAGAAAAGTTTTCTTGCAAAATGAGGTAGCGAGAGTACAACAAAATAAAATAGTTCAGATTCGAGATAACCAAATCTAACACCGCTTAACTTGTTTCATCTAAGTTTTCATGAAAGAAAGATAAGGGCTTGAGTTTCAGACGGCTTCCAAGAGATATATTTTAAATAGAAAGTGCTTCAAGAATTGAATTTAATGATATCAGTTCATAAGATTATTAAAAGACAAAAAGTTTAGCGGGAGTTGAATGAATATGATATAAATTTAACCTTAAAGAAGATGTATTTTACTAAAGAAAATATAGGCCTTCAGTATTAAAAAAAGAAAAATAATTTTTTTTGAAGAGTGAGAGCAAGAGGGAAAATTCAATGTCAAAGAAATCAGTGGAGTTGCAATTCAAAAAATCTGGTGTGACTGGCGCACAGCACACAACTTTCTCTTACCCTTCGGTAAGAGAAAGTTGTGCACCGTGCTGGTCACACCAGATTTTTTGTGTCGAGATATATTTAGTTTCCGATAGCACCTTAGTTTCAAACTTGCATTTTAAATGTTGACTGCTTCAAATAAACTATGGTTATTTTTCAAAATTTTAATCTCATATTTGGACATTTTATACACAATATAGAATCGTAAATAAATACAAAATTTCATAAGAATTGGAAAAAAAAATTTTAAATGCCTAAAAAGTTCTAAAGGGGACCCCCTTTTGAATCGAAATTAACATACAAATCCCTATAGGAAATTAACATTGTTCCTATGCGAAGATAAGGTGGAAAGGGAATTTAAAAAGAGTAGAGAGAGACGATATTGTTTGCAAGTGAGAGAGAGACATATATGTTTTCTTTGAAACAATTAAAGACACAAATAAATTTAAAAAAAATGGGAATTTAAATAATAATTGATTTTTAATCTAATAAAAAGAAAAAGATTTAAATTCCGTTACCATGGCAACCATTTCTATCTTTCCTATGAAGAACAAGAGTAAAGTGGTCTTCAGAAGATTTCAACGGGAAAATGAGAATATACATTTTAAAGAGCATCTAAAAAATAGTTCATTTATGAATTTTAAAAAAAATCCTTGGAGGGAATTTTGAGAAAATCGAAAAAAAACTGAAAAAGTACATCAGTAAAGTACTAGTACTTTTTGGCCGATTTTGTTCAAAAGCTTATTTTGAGCGTGTGGGAAGGTACCTAAGTTAAATATAAAATTTCAATCCGGTAGCTCAATTCCTTCATGCTAAAAATCTGTCCACACATACAGACACACGCACACACACACACACACACACACACACCACACACATACATACACACACACAGACCAATTTGCGGGACCCACTTTTTTGGACTCAGGGGACCTCAAAACATGTATATCCATCAAAATCTCGACATCGAATTTTTGACATGATCGCAATACTTTCTCTCCTATATATTTCATATATAGGCTAAGAGAAAGTAAAAATTAACACAAATGCAAATTATGTGAAATGAGAGCTAATGAATCAAATTTTCAAGATTGATATGATAACGAAGGATTTTCGCATAAGAAAATAATCTAGAATAAAAATAAATTCTAAGACAGCCAGGGAGGCTTTGGGAAGTTGAGATTCCTAATGAGATCTGATAAAACGACATCAATAACGTGTTATTTTTTATAGAAATGTACCAAAAAATGATAAAAATATTAATCTAAAGCTAGTCAAATAGACAGTAATACAAAATAAAAAAAATCTGGTGTGACTGGCCGCACAGTACACAACTTTCGATTACCGAAGGTAAGAGTGCTTGTCACACCAGATTTTTTGTGTCGACATGTATTTAGTTTCCGACAGTACGGTACATTCGATTTTCAAGATGTAAATTTATATGTGAAAATATTTATATTTTATTACCATGGCACCCATTTCTCCTATGTTTTGTATGGAGTACAAGAATAAAGTGGTCTTCAGAAGATTCAATCACAAAATGAGAATATACATTTTAAAGAGCAGCTAAAAAATAATTGATTTTTGAATTTTAATCAAAATCGTTGGAACGAATTTTGAGAAAATCGAAAAAAACTGAAAAAGTGCGTCAGTAAAGTATTAGTACTCTTTGGTCGATTTCTTTCAAAACCTTCGTGTCACGTCCCATGGGGGTGCCTAACTTAAATATAAAATTTCTACCTCCTAGCTCTTTTCGTTCTTGAGATATTTTATTCACAGATAGACAGACGGACACACGGACACCAAGACACACAGACAGACCATGTATCGAAAACCTCTTTTTCGTTTCAGGGGACCTCAAAACGTGTATATCCGTCAAAATCTCGACATCAAATTTTTGATATGAAACCAATACTTTCTCTCTCTATATATATTAACATATATAGAGGTAAGAGAAAGTAATAGATAATATTCATAAAAATTTAATATTTCTCTGTATTAATTTCAAAACGTTTAAGATTGAAATACTTTCTTTGCATTAGTGCTTTTATTGAAATAATTATTTCGTCATGTTTTTAATAATTAACTCTTTAAATTTGTCAAAGATTAGCAAAAAATCTGGTGTGACTGGCGCACAGCACACAACTTTCTCTTACCCTTCGGTAAGAGAAAGTTGTGCACCGTGCTGGTCACACCAGATTTTTTGTGTCGAGATATATTTAGTTTCCGATAGCACCTTAGTTTCAAACTTGCATTTTAAATGTTGACTGCTTCAAATAAACTATGGTTATTTTTCAAAATTTTAATCTCATATTTGGACATTTTATACACAATATAGAATCGTAAATAAATACAAAATTTCATAAGAATTGGAAAAAAAAATTTTAAATGCCTAAAAAGTTCTAAAGGGGACCCCCTTTTGAATCGAAATTAACATACAAATCCCTATAGGAAATTAACATTAGGCCTATGAGAGAAGGCGGAGAGACAGGCGATAATGTTTGCAAGTGAGAGAGAGAGATATATATATGTTTTCTCCTAAGCAATTAAAGACACAAATAAATGGGAATTTAAATAATAATTGATTTTTAATCTAATAAAAAGAAAAAGATTTAAATTCCGTTACCATGGCAACCAGTTCTATCTTTCCTATGAAGAACAAGAGTAAAGTGGTCTTCAGAAGATTTCAACGGCAAAATGAGAATATACATTTTAAAGAGCATCTAAAAAATAGTTCATTTATGAATTTTAAAAAAAATCCTTGGAGGGAATTTTGAGAAAATCTAAAAAAACTGAAAAAGTACATCAGTAAAGTACTAGTACTTTTTGGCCGATTTTGTTCAAAAGCTTATTTTGAGCGTGTGGGAAGGTACCTAAGTTAAATATAAAATTTCAATCCGGTAGCTCAATTCCTTCATGCTAAAAATCTGTCCACACATACAGACACACGCACACACGCACGCACACACACACACACATACATACACACAGACCAATTTGCGGGACCCACTTTTTTGGACTCAGGGGACCTCAAAACATGTATATCCATCAAAATCTCGACATCGAATTTTTGACATGATCGCAATACTTTCTCTCCTATATATTTCATATATAGGCTAAGAGAAAGTAAAATTAAAAATTTCAAGAGATAGGTCTACTCACCAAATAAAGTATTTCTGGAATTAAATCCGATCAGCGAGCGCTCGAACCACATCTAACAAGAACGTCTCTCTCAGCCTTACTGGATGCAGCACAAAAGATGACCAGGTTTGGAGCCGTTCTCCGCCTGTTGAAACAAGAATTAAACCATGTAGAAAATCTATATATCTATCTATATAAATATATACAAATCTGGCGTGTCTGGTCGCACAGCACACACTTTCTCTTATCCCGGGGCAAAAGAAAGTTGTGTTCTGTGCTTGTCACACCAGATTTTTTGTGTCATTATTATGTCATTTTAAAATAATTTAATTTTTATTTTAAATATTATGTTACTGGTTTGGAGGTCCAAATAATCGATTTACTTATGTATAATTATATGTGTAAAATAAAAAAAATCTGAGTTCGGATATTGAAAAATTCAGATATTAAAGGCCCGGATAATCGAGTTAAATACGTACGCAAAAAAAAAAAAAAATAAATTGAGAGTTCGGATATTTAAAAATTCGGGTGGAGATCCGGATAATTGAATTTATTATATATCCATGTATTGATAAAATAAAAACTTGGGGTATATTAAAGAAAAAAATTCGGATGATTGAAACACGGTTAATCGAGTTCGTTCTGTATGTTTAATCCCTAGGGTATAGATGTCGGATTGAATTGGAAATTGTCACCATTTTTATGGCCATTTATTCCTGATTAATAAATAATTTGTAATTTTTGATTAATAAACAAAATAAACAAATTTTTTTTATAATTTCTAACAGTGTTTTAAAAGAATTTTGCTTTTTTGAGTTTTCGGGTAGAGGGGGGAGTTGAATCTCCATATCCCTCTATTCAGAATAATAAATAACACTGAGGCAAATTGAAACTTTTTTTCGGCCCCGAGATAATTCATTCAGATTCGTAAGTAAAATTACCTCCTGTATCCAAATATGACGTTTTCCCCACCACGTACCGTTTTCGGGGGGGGGGGGAGCCCCCTACTTATTTGGATCCAAAGGTGGATGCGAAGGAGGATTTTGTCGATTAAAATGCAAAAAAAAAAAATCATTAAAAATTATCGATTTTTTCACAATTTTTTCACTGATTTTCTACATATTCCAGCTGACAGACCCACCTCACCCTTCCTTAAACATCCCTCAACTAAAAAAAATATATAGGATAAAGCGGGTGGGGGGTGAGCGATTCCGAAGCCCTTACAAGAAGATGGAAGATTCAAACCCCCTCGCTGCACAGTTGGTCAAATTGGCAAATATGCGGCTATAACTTTCATTTTTTTGGGCTGATCTTTACAAATTTAAAGTTAAATATACGGATTCTTCTATGTCCTTCAATATTTCCATATTTTATCTAAAGGGGTAGAAACTACTTCTTGTCAAAGTTTGAAAAAAATTATAATCTATGAAATATAAAGTTACGCTTTTGTAAATAAATCAGTAAAAATATGACATTTATAAAAACTAAATTTATTTAAGTAAAAATTTACATGGTGTAGACTACCCTTTACTCAAGGGGCAAAAAATTGCAAGTCTTAAGAAAATTTGTAGAGTGGGAAAATAACTTGGGAGGGGAGGGGGTGGCCTTTAAACAAACCGAAATAAAATAAATTTTTATATAAAATTCTAAAAGATTTTAATGAGAAAAACAAATGCAATTTTATTCATTAATTTATTTTTATAATTGAATGTGAATTAATGAATATCTATAAGGGGATGCGTGAGCCGAGGGTGATCGAATTATTTCTTAAACTACAAACAAAGGAAATATATTCATGAAACGAAGAATGGATTTACAGGCTTTTGGCATGTTACGACACAGAAATGTAAGCAAATTAAAAAAGAAAAAATCATCTGAATCTTTACACTTATAATTAGGGGAGGCGAGTGGAGAAACTACTTAAGAAAATCAGGCATTCAGACAGTGAAAAAGAAAATTCCACCTCCAAAAATCTCACTTATTACTAGGCCACTGACGAGAGATAAGTTTAGGAATTTATATTTTCAATTTAATAATAATTTCTTATTAAATATTATAGGAGAATATAAATTCTCTGTTAGAGGGGTGGAGGGTGAGGAGGGAGGAAAGAAATCATTGCTTAAATGTAAAAAAGTTATAAAAAAATAATTTCTATTTTAATTTTCATGTTTAAAAGAAAAAAACTATTTTGTTTATTAGAAGGGGTGATTTACACCCTTTCTCACCCTCCCTCTGGGGTACACGAATTCATCATAAAGTTATATTTAAAAAATTGGATAATTTTATCAGTATATTATAAGAGAGAAAAATAAAATACAAAATTACTTTAATTCGTTATGCAAATGAGATGTGAAAATATTCATTACCTTAATAATAAGATGACCAGGTGGGGAGTTTGGTGGATGAATGTCTTATTTGCACAAATCACATCACAATATAAAATAAACTAAACACACGCGAGAGAGAGAAAGAAAGAAAGAAAGAAAGAAATTTATTAAAATGCTCTGAGACATTTTGTCTCCTGGAGCACGATAAAAATTACAATTTTAAATATAAAATTTGTAGTGCTTCTCTTCTCACTACCAACGCAATCCTCCCCGTCGGTCATTTTCATAGACGTTTCTGCTCATTCAGCAGATAATTAAAATATCTCTCCTTAAAGGAGCCCAAAGTTCTCATTGACCTAATTTCCTCTGGTATTCGGTTCCACAGTCTCACAGATGCCACTAAAAAAGAGGCATCATATGTTGCTGTTCGGTGGACTGGCATCCTCAAATCGAGGGGACACGCCCTAGAGCCCATTCCTTCGCCCCTAACAGCAAATTTAAAATTTTCGTATAGGTATACCGGCTCCCTGTTCTTCAATATCCCAAACACATAACACCCCATGAAATAATCTCTTCTTTTATTTAGCTTAAGCCAACCTAGCTTATTATAATAAGGCGTTATGTGTTGGTCAATCGGTACATCGTAAATGAATCTTATACAAGAATTGAAGACCTTGTCAAGTGCCACGCTCTGCTCGCCCGACATCCCACCGTACACCAAGCAACAATAATCGAAGTGGGGGAGTATTAAGGAATTTACTACTAGCTTTCTAATGCTCAATGGAAGACACTCTTTACTTTTTTTGAATCTGTATAAACTACTATAGGCCTTCCTAGAAATGTCCAAAACCTGATCCTTCCAACTCAGAACAGAATCAAATCGTACACCCAGATTCCTGACTGAGTTGGAATACTCCAACACATCTCCATCCAAAACAACAGGGGGCACATTGATTAATTTTTTTATGAAGGCATTGCTACCAAAGATTATTGCTTTCGTTTTTTCCTTATTCAATTTTAGTGACTTGGTACCAACCCAATTCGCGACCCGTGCAACATCCTCGTTCAGCCTGCCAATGGCTTCTCCCAGATTCTCTATTGAGCTAGATAGATAGATCTGGAGATCATCAGCGAACAAGTGATGACTAGAATACTTCAACTGCTTACCAATGTCATTTATAAAGATTGAGAATAACAATGGACCCAACACTGAACCTTGAGGGACACCAGATGTTACCGGTAAGAGCTCCGATGAGCTACCCTCCCCATCAACCACCCTCTGTTTCCTGTCCGATAAATAAGATATGAACCATAGAATCACTGACTTCGACATATTCATTTCCCTAAGTACATCGATTAATTGGGAATGATCAACCAGATCAAAAGCTTTGCTTAGATCGAAGAGTACCATGATCGTCAGTTTTCTGTTATCAATGGCCATTCTTATGTCATCATTTATCTTTAAAAGCGCGGATTGTGTGCTGTGGTAACGTTTATACCCCGATTGTCTAGTGTCTAGGACTCCCGAGACATTAAGGTATCCAATCATATGATGATGAACAACTCTTTCTAAGAGTTTGGACAGTGTACAGAGAAGAGAGATGGGGCGAAAATCTCGGCACTCCTTGGGCTTGGGTATTTTTGGAACAGGTCTTATGATTGATATCTTCCAGCAGTCAGGAAAGGAAGACCGTTGCAATGACGTATCAAAAATATGTACTATTATAGGTAATATACATGGCATCGACAATTTTATTAGTTTTAGCGGAATTTCATCGACTCCACAGGCCTCGGAATTGGATTTGTTCATCAGGGAGAGGATTAGTATAGGATCTATATGAGGGAAGTAAAACCTATCTGAATCGAAAGTATAGTCTTCAAATAGAGCCATCTCATTAAAATTTGGCGCAATTCCTCCTGAAGCAAAATATTTATTCAGACTATTAACATCTGGCCTAGAAGATTGATTTTCTCTGCCCTTGGTTAAACCCAAATTTGAAATCTGCCGCCAGAGATGAGACATATTTTTACTATTGTTACCTTCGTTAAATATCTTTTCAAAATATGATATTTTGCTTTTCCTAATCAATATCGTAACTTTATTTCGTGCCGCCCTGAATCGGGTGTGTAACTGAGAGAGAGAGAGAGAGAGAGAGAGAGAGAGAGACCGAATGACTCAGGGCTCGACTCCAATTCAACTAAATGACAAAATGACAGACCGCCTGACAGATAGGCAACAAGCAAGCAGGCATCGATCGATAGAGAAATAGCATTCCTCTCTGAACGCCCAAGAATTACTATTTATAAAAATTCTTTTCACTTGCAAACTAACGGGGTTTTATTCTGTTGGGAATAAATTCCAAATTAAATAACTATTAAAAGACTCACTTCATTTATCCACTTAATTAAAACTCACCCCCAAATAAATAAAATAATTCCAAGTATTATTTTTTCTATTTATTTAATTATTAGGAACATTCGAAGTGAAAAAATCTGGTGTGACTGGCGCACAGCACACAACTTTCTCTTACCTTCGGTAATCGAAAGTTGAGTACTGTGCTTGTCTCACCAGATTTTTTGTGTCGACATGTATTTAGTTTCCGATTGTAGGGTACATTCGATTTTCAAGATGTAAATTTTTTTTTTTTTTTTTTTTTAAACATTCACACTTTTTTCTCATTCACACTCACATTCACACACACATTCATACAGTCTTTTCGGCAACTTAGGCCATTTAAGACTTTGACGATAACCGTTGTAGAGAATATATCTATTGTGGGGTCAGGCATTTCTATTTAAGCCATCTGGTATCCAAATGGCTTAAATAAAATCATCGGACTGCCTGGGTCCGAACCCGCGACGTTTGGTATAGGAGGGAGGCGCGCTACCTACTACGCCAAACCCGGGGGCTGATGTAAAATTTATAAGTATGGCAAAATATTTATATGTTGTTACCATGGCAACCATTTCTCCTATCTTTTCTATGGAGTACAAGAGTAAAGTGGTCTTCAGAAGATTTCAATCACAAAATGAGAATATACATTTTAAAGAGCAACTAAAAAATAATTGATTTTTGAATTTAAAAAAAATCGTTGGAGCGAATTTTGAGAAAATCGAAAAAAACTGAAAAAGTGCATCAGTAAATTACTAGTACTCTTTGGTCAATTTTGTTCAAAAGCTTCGTGTCACGTCCCATGGGGGTGCCTAACTTAAATATAAAATTTCAACCTCCTAGCTCTTTCCGTTATTGAGATATTTTGTTCACAGACAGACAGACAGACAGACAGACAGACAGACAGACACACAGACAGACCATGTCGCGAAAACCACTTTTTTGGATTCAGGGGACCTCAAAACGTGAAGATCCATCAAAATCTCGACATCGAATTTTTGACATGAATCCAATACTTTCTCTCTCTATATATATTAACATATATATACCAGGGGTGTGCCTATGAAACCGACCTTTAGAGGTGCGCACATAAACACATATTTTATAAAAGTGAAAAAAAGATATTTTATTCAAAGTAATTTCCTTCGTTAGCAATACAATTCTCCCATCTTTCAGGGAGCTTATGAATCCCTCTCCAAAAAAACTCGTCTTCTTTCGAGGCAAACCATTCATCGAGCCATTTGGCAACATTTTCGTAATCTGTGAACTGCTGCTCCCTCAAAGCGTGACCCAAAGATGAAAACAAGTGATAGTCCGTTGGGGCCAAGTCTGGGGAATAAGCCGCATGTGTGAGAATTTCCCACCCAAACGTTTCAATGGTTTCTTTGGTTCGTTTTGCAGCGTGTGACGGAGCGTTGTCGTGCAACAAGATGACTTTGTGCTGCCTTTTTTGATATTCTGGTCTTCTTTGGCGTATAGCCTGGTTCAATTTCACCATTTGCTGTTGATAACGTTCCGTATTGACAGTTTCGCCAGGTTTCAGGAGTTCGTAATAGATAATTCCCTTCTGATCCCACCAAACACAAAGCATTGTCTTTCGTCCATATCGATTTGGTCTTGGAGTCGATGTTGATGGCTCACCTGGAGATACCCATGATGCTCGACGCTTAGGATTTTCAAAAAAGATCCATTTTTCATCTCCAGTAACAATTCGATGAAGAAATGACTTTCTTTTGTATCTGGCGAGCAGCATCTCACAAGTGGTTTTTCGGTTCTCTTGCTGCCTTTCGTTCAGTTCATGTGGAACCCATTTCCCGATCTTCTGGATCTTCCCCATAGCTTTCAGACGCTTGGAAATAGTTTCCCGAGTCACGTTTAACTGTTCTGCCAATTGTTGTTGTGTTTGAGTTGAATCTTCATTCAACAATTCTTGCAAATCGGTGTCATCAAACTTTTTGGGCGGTCGGCCACGTGCTTCGTTCTTAATGTCAAAATCTCCCCTCTTGAATTTTTTGAACCATTCTTTGCACTGTGTTTCACCAAGAGCATAGTCGCCAAAAGCTTCTACAAGCATTCGATGAGACTCCGCGGCCGTTTTTTTCAAATGATAGCAAAAAATCAACGCCGTCCGCAAATCACTTTGTTGAGGAACAAAGGTTGACATGTTTGACGTGGTGAAAAAAAATGTTGGGAGTATGAAATTGGAATTTTTTTGAGTTCGAAACTTAGAACAGACATAAACCAAACAAACAAACTCAATAACTAGACTGTATAGTACCAAAACTGGCCGCCAGGATTTTTCAAAGTAAAAGGCGGTTTCATAGGCACACCCCTGGTAGAGGTAAGAGAAAGTAAAAAATTAACTTAAGAATCTGAAGAAAGTATCTCGGGGGCTTTTTTCCTACCGCACAGTGTAATTAATATGTTGAGTATCAAATATTGAAAATGACTTCATCAAAATTCCACAGGGAAAAATATAAAAAAAAAACTTTTAATAATTACGAGAATCCAAAAAAAATCGAGCAATCATTTTCAGAAAGAATGTAATATAATAATTATATTAAGGTATTTATGAAAAAGAGAAATTTTACTGTGCTCTAATGCAGTGGTTTCCAAAATATGTTACCACGCATCCCTTAAAAATATTTAATCGTATGACCCCCTCCCACCCCCCATTTTATAAAATAATACAAACACAAAAATTTTTATTGCAAAAAGATTTATTAATACAAACTATTATTTATAAAACTTTAGCAATCATTTAGAAAATTGTTGGTTCTGGCTAATATTCGCGCCTCCCCTTAGACTAGTGCGTGCCTCCCTAGGGAGGCTCATTTCCAACCCCATCACCACAACCAACTACTCTCAGGACAATATCAATGACGAGAGATAAATAATTTTTTTTTTTTTTTTTTTTAAACATTCACACTTTTTTCTCATTCACACTCACACACACATTCACACTGTCTTTTCGGCAACTAAGGCCATTTAAGACTTTTCACGATAACCGTTGTAATTAATATATCTATTTGGGGTTCAGGCATTTCTATTTAAGCCATCTGGTATCCAAATGGCTTAAATAAAATCATCGGACTGCCTGGGTCCGAACCCGCGACGTTTGGTATAGGAGGTAGGCACGCTACCTACTATGCCACACCCGGGGGCAAATAATTATTTAAGCATTTATATTTTTAATTTTTTTTGCCCTCGGGCTTGGCGTAGTTGGTAGCGCGCTTGCCTTGTATACCAAGGGTCGAGAGTTCGGATCCCAGGCAGTCCGATGATTTTATTTAAGCCATTTGAGGCCATCAAATAAAAGTTTCACTTAAAAAAAATTTTTTATATGTTTAATATAGCTAAATATGATAAGAAACCCGGTAAAAGAGAAATCGAGAGCGAGGGGAGGGGAGTGAGCACGAAGCATTTCACTAAACGAAAATATTTTAAATTAATGATTTTGAAAAAAAAAATTTCTCAATGTTATTTATAAAGAAATATACTTTTTAATTTACTATTATGAGTGATTTACCCTCTTTCACCCCCTTGATGTCGAGACTTCATCATTGTGATCCATTTAAGAAATTATATAGACTAATTTTTTTACGTAAAAAAAAAGAAAAAAATTGAAAATATAAATAAAAATATTTTAACCCGGTATGCAAATGAGATAAGCAATTATTAAATACCTTTAATATTCAGAATAATGAGCTAAGAGAGTTAAACGTCTCAAATGCACAAATATCAACACAATAGAAGAGAACTTTTTCGAGGTAAATTTTTAAGCCGACTGATTCGTGGGCAAACAAGAAAGCAACTGAACGAAGACTCATTGCGCTCAGAACCCCAAACAACAAAAAATTAATAAATAAATTCTCTTTATAAATAATTTAGAATTAAAATAATTTTTAAAACGTTTATACATATCCTAAAATTCATTCAACTAAATAAAATACTTTTATTCGATATTCCTATTTTTTGTATTATAGAGTTAATTTGGAATTGAAATGAATTCTTATAGAACTTATTTTAAGTATCCTCCCCTAAGACACACCTCCTATTGTGAAGAATACTTTACTAGATATTTTTTATATTTAGTTCGATTGATTTGGAATTGAAATGAATTTTAGAAGGCTTACTAGACGCGACGCCCGCCCAGGAAGACTACGCCCCTAACAGCTGGCTCGGGCCCGCCTGCGGCGGACCCTCTCTTTTTCTTCATTATAAAAAGAAAATGATTATTACTACTATTCCAATCCAGTGCCTGCCTAAAGATTTGTTTACATTCATAGAATATATAAATGCCAAGAACTTCTCTATACATTTCCTATGGGGGAAATCGTAACTTTAGTAATTTATACACTGAAAAAAAAAACCTTGTAAATTCAATGGAAATCCCTTCAATTCATTCCGAAACCGTAATGAAAATGCGTCAATGAGGTTTCTCGTCAATTCAATGGGATACCTTGTTAAAACGAAATTGAAGGTGCATCTTATAATTTCAAAAGGTTTTCCTGTTGAAAAAACTGACAAGATTTCCTTTAAATTTAAAAGGAAATTTTGTTAAAACGAAGTTGACAGTATTTACCGTAAATTTTAAAGGAATTTTTGTTGAAACGAAATTGACAGGATTTCCTGTAAATTTAAAAGGAAATTTTGTTAAAACGAAGTTGACAGTATTTACCGTAAATTTTAAAGGAATTTTTGTTGAAACGAAATTGACAGGATTTCCCGTAATTTTTAAAGGATATTTTGTTAAAACTAAATTTACTGGATTTCTTGTAATTTTAAAATGATTTTTCATTTAATTTTAAATTGAATTTATTTCAATCTGCTACAGCTACACTCGTCGGAACACAGGTTTTTGGCGTGTTGATTAATTTAAGAGATTTTTTAATTATTTATTTTAAATATATTTTTAATTTTTCTCAGGTCAAAGATATGCATTATTGTTTTACGAATGACCTGAGAAAAATCAAACATATATTTAAAAAATAATTAAAAAATCTCTTAAATTAATCAACACGCCAAAATCCTGTGTTCCGACGAGCTGTGGCAGATTGAAATAAATTCAAGTTACAATGATTTTTTTGTCAAAAACAATTTGACAGGATTTCTTATAATTTTAAAAGGATTCTTTGTATAAAGGAAATTATGTAAAAAAATCAAATTTACAAAATTATAACAAAAAAAAAAATGTTTTTTTATTTTACGAGTTAATTACAAAAAAATTACAACTCAGTTGTAATGTACACCAAACTTATATAAATAAATACTTTTGAAATGAATTATCAAGATGTCTTATTTTATAAATAGGCCTATTAATAAGTTTTGAAACATATTAAAATATCAAAAATATGTATTTATTTTTAGATAATATGAAAAAAACAATAGAAATGTCATTTTCAGAACCATAGGATGAATTGTTCAATTGTAGATGCTGAATCTTCGATTTTGTATTCTGAAAAAAAAAAAAGTTTGTTTTTTAATTCTACCAAAATTTGTTTATATTCTAAATTTTTAACTTGTTGAGGTCGGCCTGACCAAGAGAGCGAGAAGCCCTCTTGGGCTAAGGTATTGTATTCGGTTCTTTTGTCACTTGAAAATAAGGAATTTTATCTGAAAGAACCCTTTTCCCACTAATGTCAATGACCGAAAGCCTAAAACGTATGCAAAAGTTTTTTATTCAAAAAAAATAATTTGTATAAACATTAGATAGATAATATTTTGAAACATTTTACATTTTGTTTTATAACATTATATTTACCTTTTAATGTATGAAACAGACCTTCTAAATCCCACTCGATTAGAATGTGATATAATTTTAAATAGTCTTCATTGAAGTCCTGCAAGTCAAGCACACAATTTATTATAAATAATATATTAAAAGAAAATCATAATATATTTTGTAGACGTACCTTGGTTTTTTGCCATAATATGTAAGAAAAAAACAGGACACAAAGAAAATTTTGTTAGACGTGCCGTGAATAAAAAAAAAAGTACAAATATTTTTCAAAATTAAAAAAGTATATATGATAGAAGATATCAACTCGGATTTCAAATATTCAAAGAATGAATCTGGAAAAGAAATGTAGCCTAGTCAACTCAAGCTAGTCATACTGTCTGCTAAGAGAGAATGACGAGCTTTGAGTTAGAGAAGAAGCAATGGGTAGGTAGGTAGGTATGGAGGGAGTTGCCTTTTTTCTCAGGTAAAATAAGAATTTAAAGGATTTTACTGTCAAAATTAAAGGAAACCTTGTCAATTTTACAGGATTTCTTTTTGAATTTGAACTCGATGAAATTTCCTGTAAAAATAAAAGGAAATTTTTTCATTTTTACGGTATGAGTTTGTCATTTAGAACTTGAGGCGATTTCTTGTAAAAATGAAAGGAAACTTTGTTAATTTTATGGGAAGGTTTGTTGAAAATTTTTAAAAGGATTTCACTTTAATTTTACAAGGTCGGTTTTTTTTCAGTGTAACTCAAAAAGTTATGGGAATTTCGGAACCCGAGTATTTTTCATGGACTTTCAATAATGTCCTCTATAAGACTGCAAAATTTCGTTTCAAAATTCCAAAGGAAAGTTGGTCAAACAGCGTGACAGACGGACAGACGGACACTCCGCTATTATTGTATATAGATTTTTTATTCACCCCTAAAAACCACCCTCTATTATTACTTTTTGTATAAATTCAGACCTTGGTTCGATAATGTGTGTTGCTGTGTGTTGCATTGACAAAAATATATGCCCTTTTATTTAAAAAAAAGTTTTCCAACCCTTAATATATTCGCTTAAAAAGTAAAATAATTAAAATAAAAGTTGCAATTAACGTCCGTTGCTTTCTCATTAATTTGAAATTATCAAAATGCCGGAGGTGTTTTTAAGTTTACAAAAATCTATCAAGATAAAAAAAATTGTATCGCTGATATGAAACAAAATCGAATTTTTTGTTAATTATAAACGAAAAATAAAATAAATAAAGACAATGAATTTGCAAATAATATTAAAAATATTTAGTTCAATGGCTTGTGATAAATTTATTATTTTATATTTGAATGTTTGAATATTTTGACTTGGCAAAAGGATTTATTCAACCAAATTAGCAAAATTTATTGAAATTTTTTTTTTAACGGATATCATATAACTAATTATTTTATGAAAATATCTGATGAAATAAAATCTATTTTTCAACCTGTTTGGCATTTCAATATTTATCAAAAGTAATTAAGTTGGTTGATTGAAATTACAAAAAAAATGTAGGCCTATTATATGATATGAACTGGAGCCTATCGTATGAAAAATAAAAATAAATATGATTATTAATATAAGGGTATTTTATGGCTGGTAGAATTTGCAACAGGAATGAAAGTTAGAAGAAAAATGCAGTTTCATTGTTTATAGCTCCGAGGATGGCTTTAACCAAAGCCGAAACGTCAGCTAGCTGTTGAAATGATTATTAATATGAATTTTTGTAATTTTAAAATCCCTGAACATTAATGGGATGACTGGAACATCAGATGGGCGGTGCACCGGCGAATGTCCGTCAGTATGTCAAGTTCTCTTTGAACAACTTCCATTTGAAATTACGCAATGAAGTTCGGCACCCTCATTGAATCCATTAATGAATGTTTAGGAAATTCGCCTGGTCTCGATATCGCCAAATGGGGTGGATAAAAAATGTTTTTTGAAAATTCAAATTTCATGGGAAAAATTGCAAAACATCTCGTAAGAAAAAATCTGTTTGTAAACAATTAGCTTATTGTTTAATAACTAATCTATATATATATAATTCGCTTATGTCCGTCTGTCTGTCCGTCACGCTCTATTTAGGCAACTTCCCGTTGGAATTTTGAAATGAAATTCCGAAGGCGGGCGACGCGGCTAGTAATATATAAAGTAGGCCTATGTATGTTTTATCCAATTTAGTTGATTGTGCTGAACATGATTCCATGTCACTGGGGTCGAAATATTTACAAATAGACGGATAATATGCAAAAACATTTATTTTTGCCCGACGGTCCTTATAATTAAATTGATTTTATCCTTACGGCCTTCTACAAATAATTTAACAAGAAAGTCCTGAATTGACTGAACTGAGGATTTTAGATTTCATTCAATGAAAAAGCAGATCTTATTGTATTTAGCTGGCGAACAATCTTAATAGAGCTATTAGCAAAAAAATATCAAGCCCCACCCGCTTTACTTGCCAATCGTGACCATCGCGTCCCACCTGCTCTTTTCGCCCTCTCCGAAACGAAAAAAAGGAGTAGGAACAACTATATTTTATAACATGTTAGTGTTCTGGTAACATAAAAAGTAAAAATGGTTTCCTATTGTTATAAAAACAATAAAGCAAAGAAAAGCAGAGCCAATAGCTCTCTGATCTGACGGCCGAACGGACAAATGCATTAAAAATATTTTCAAATTGTTTAAGAGGGGGGGGGGGGGGTGATTAGAGATTTGGTTGGTTGTGAATGAAAACATACTCAGGTCAACGAATTTTTTTTTATCAAATCGATTTTTAAATATTCAATAAAACATTGATGTTATCCTTTCAAAAAGCTTAATCAGATAAAAAGAGAGTAAAATAAAATAAAAATTAAATAACCATTATATGTAGAAAAACGGAGATTAATTAGAAAACATAATATTTTTAATTGAATAGGCCTATATAGATGAATAAATACATTTTATTTAGCTTATTAAATTCTTTGAAAAAAATATTAAGGGAATAAATAGGTTTTTTTTTCCAAGGCCTGTATCCATCAAGCTCTAGATTTGGATTAATTACATATGTCCACGACAGTTCTGCTGCGAAATATACTTTCGCTGTCAGCTTGTCTGCATTTAGATGACATTAAAATACAAAAATAAATAAATTATAAAAGGTGAAATGAAATAATGTAAATATCATTGGGAGTCAGAAGAACCAGAAGGGTTCAAACAGAACCCGAATTCTCGAAAATATAATAGCGAGAAAGAAAAATACAGAAAGTAAATGCTGATTAGCTCGTATAGGTAAAAAAATATTTTTGATTCATATTGAACTTTCTATAAATACTATAATTTTAAAGTAATTGTTTTGAGTGTAACAAGTCCTTTTAGAGAAATCAAAGCTTTAGATTTGACTAGGAACCTAGAACAGCTGGCTATTTTTGTTATTTATTAATTTTACTTTCTATTACCCTATATATGAAATATTTCCTAGATGACTGAGCTGGAGCTCGGAGGTTTTTTCTTTTGATAAAATTGAAAAAAATCCAAAAAAGTACATCAGTAAAGTACTAGTACTCAAGGTTTCCCAAAAACGATATAAATAGTAGCTTATTTTGTATACCTCAAATAGTAAATATTTAAAATTTTAAAGAAACCCTCAAAGGGCAATTTTGAGAAAATTGGAAAAAACTAAAAAAAGTACATTTGTAAAGTACTAGTACTCGAAATTTCCCAAAGACGAGATCAAACGTAGTTTATTTTGTATACTGCAAATAGTAAATATTTAAAATTTTAAAAAAATCGTTAAAGCGAATTTCAAGAAAAGTGGAAAAAACTAAAAAAGTACATCAGTAAAGTACTAGTACTCGAGATTTCCCAAAGACGAGATTAATCATAGTTTATTTCGTATACTGCAAATAGTAAATATTTAAAATTTTAAAGAAATCGTTGAAGCGAATTTCGAGAAAAGTGGAAAAAACTAAAAAAGTACATCAGTAAAGTACTAGTATTCTAATTTTTCCCAAGTCCTAGATACACGTTTTGATGTACCCTTAGTCAAAAAAAGTGATTTTCGCTTTTCATGGGATGTCTGAGTGTGTGTCTGTGAAAAAAATATCAATATCTCAAGAATAGATGCTTTTTCTAATGTATATTCTCATTTTGTTTTTGAAATCTTTTGAAGCACACTTTACTCTTGCACTTCATTTGAAAGATAGGAGAAATGGTTGCCATGGTAACAAAGTATATTTTCCTATGTATACAAATTTTACATCTTAAATTTTAATATATTGGCGGAAACTATCGAATCAAAAAATCTGATGTGACCAAAGGTAAGAGAAAGTTAAGTGCTGGGCAACCATCACACCAGATTTTTTTATTTGTTGAAATTTTATGGTTTGAAACCCGTCCTGATTCATATGAAATGAATAATTTGCAAACAGATAAATATAAAGTTAATTCACTATTCTCAAGTTGAATGAGGGAGGTTTAAAAAAACAAAAACAAATAGAAGTCATTGTTTTAATTATGTGGTATTTGTGAATAGAAGAAAGAAGCCTAGGCGTTATCAATGGGCTCTGGTCGAAGGGTTTTGGTTTGTCTTGGAAAGGAGTAGGAGGTGTGCCGAGCGAGAAACTCCCCCAGGGGATTAGAGGCTGTTTGAACGAGTTACTCGATAGAAACCAACTCACCTCCCGGGCTCTTTTTCTTTTCCACCTAATCTTATTTATCTCTATTCTTTATTAAATAATAGTAAAAGAAAAAATATAAACGCCAGATAATAAAATTACATCCAATTCGAAATATACGTTAGCAGAATTAGTTTGACAGTATATAATTTTAATTTATTTTTTTCATTTGTTGGTAATGGATTCGACTTGAGAAAAAAATAATATAAAACTCAGTATGAAAGCAAAATAGGAATTCATTCACGTACGCTTGGAACATTAAGTAAAAAGCCGTGTGGGTTGCCGAGGCTCCGGGGGACCGTAATGACACATCTCACGTCAATAAAATAAAGTAAAAACAATACTTTCTCTCTATATACTACAATATAGGTAAAGGAAAGTAAAAATAAACACTTTATTTCTATTTTGTTTTTTACTTTATCTTACCTCTATATATGTTAATATATAGAGAGAGAAAGTAATGGATTCATGTCAAAAATTCGAGATTTTGATGGTCTGTCTGTGTACCTGTGAACAAAATATCTCAATAACAAAAAGAACTAGGAAGTTGAAATTTTATATTTAAGTTGGGCACCTCCATGGGACGTGACACGAAACTTTTAATCAAAATCGACCAAAGAGTACTAATACTTTACTGATGCACTTTTTCAGTTTTTTTCGATTTTCTCAAAATTCGCTCCAACGATTTTGATTAAAATTCAAAAATCAATTAAATTTTTTAGATGCTCTTTAAAATGTATATTCTCATTTTGCCATTAAAATCTTCTGAAGACCACTTTACTCTTGTACTGCATAGAAAACATAGAAATGATTGCCATGGTAACAAAATATAAATATTTTTACATATAAATTTTAGATCTTGAAAATAGAATGCACAGTACTGTCGGAAACTAAATACATGTCGACACAAAAAATCTGGTGTGACAGCACAGAACACAACTTTCGATTTCCGAAGGTAAGAGAAAGTTGTGTGCTGTGCGACAGTCACACCAGTTTTTTAGTTTTTTGGTCTTTTTGTTTTTAGAAAACTATATTAATACTCATCTAAAGTGTTTAAAAAAAAAAAAGTTGTACAAGAGTAAAATGTGCTTCAAACAATTTCGAAAGCAAAATGAGAATATACATTTGAAAGAGCATCTAAAAAATAATTAATTTTTAAATTTTAATCAAAATCGTTGGAGCGAATTTTGAGAAAAACGAAAACAACTGAAAAATTAGATCAGTAAAGTACTAGTACTCTTTTGTCGATTTTGTTCAAAAGCTTCGTGTCACATCCCATGGGGGTGCCTAACTTAAATATAAAATTTCAACCTCCTAGATCTTTTCGTTCTTGAGATATTTTGTTCACAGACCATGTTGCAACTTTTTTGGCTACAGAGGACCTCAAATCCATCAAGATCTCGACATCGAATTTTTGACATGAATCCAATACTTTCGTTCTCTATATATTAACCTATATAGAGGTAAGAGAAAGTAAAAAATCGCTTTTCAACTTAATAATTATCATAAACACGTTTTATAAATATTTTTTTTAAGAGTGTTCAAAAAAAAAAATGCTTGAGTATAATATTTTGTATCAACAATATTTGGACATGCGATTTCAATATATAATGATCGGTGGCTTTTCGCAATGTATTACAATGGATTATCCCCGGCTACTGGTAAAACGCATTGTGCACTTAATAGCAGTCAAGTGGCTCTCTCTTTCCCAACGGGGGATGCTATCGATTCAAATTGCTGATTTTTTTTTTTTTTTTTTTTTTTTTTGAGCCCCGGCTTACAGCTTACGACCTGGGATTACATTAAGTCTCAAGTTGGAGCTCTCTCACATCCGCTATGTCGTCACCTTAGAAAACTTAAATTAAAATTGTGGCTAGCTGCCACAGTGAAGAATTCATTATAGTATAGAAAATAAACACCAAGGATTTATTCTCTTTTCTCTCAGCCTTTGGGAATTCTAAGGCAGATATTTTACGAAAATTAAAATATCTTTCTTTATAATTAATAATCATAAAGATCCAGGAACTTAAGCATTGCTTATTATTTTTTCTTGCCAACTACCCCTTTATAATTTTTAAGACTCAATTAGCTATTAACAATTTACGAGCATATTTTAAAAAAATCTTTCAAAAAATGAAAGACGATTTAATATTCATCCCATTAATTCAAAACAATGAATTTATTTTCGTTTAATTGTTTTGATGGATTGTCTAATTTGATTTAAAAACCAAAATTAGATGACGAGGGCCAGCTTTGAATGAGATATTTCATTAAAAAATATGAGGCTTCTTCCATTTTTAATTTCGTAGTGGGTAAAAACATTTGGAAATTTAAGAACCTAATAAGAAAAAATGACGTCAAGTTAAGTAATTTTAAATTTGGAAGTCATTTGGTATGCAAATGGCTTAAATAAAATCATCGGACTGCCTGGGATCCGAACTCGCGACCCTTGGTATACAAGGCAGGTGCACTACCAACTACACCGAGCCCGAGGGCGGAAACAGAGTTGAGAAAGAACAAAATTATTTCACAATGACATAACAAATAAAATAAAAAATATAACTTGATTAAAGATATTTAAATTATCGAATAGGGCTATATTATGATTTTTTTTTTCGAAATCCATTTAGCTAATGAAATAATGCGCAATAATTACTTTTAATTAATTAATTATATATAATATGTATAAAATCAAACGTTTTGTAATTAATGACTTAATTAAAGTGGCTTAAAAAATCAATTTTGTTTGGATACTGAATCGGCTTGTAAATAATTATAGAATAAGCTTGATTAACTAAATATACTATAGGTTATATTATTATTACGAAAAATTGATTAAAATATATTATAAAAAAGATCCGGGAGTGCGATTTTTTCAATTTATTTAGTTATATTTTTTTGGCTAATAGTTCAGTTTTCTAAGATTTTTTATTGGAAGACGTAACATAACAGAGAAAATTATTTAGGGAAATAATTAGCAAGATTGTGGATAATGGGCAGATAACAATCAAAAACAAAACTAATTTCAGTCGATCGATTGATATAATAAGATACTAAACAAATTTGATATTTATGAATATACTAAATAGGCTTAAATTGATTTTGCAGGTATAGGCTACTAGAATATCAATTATAGGGTACAAAATTAAAATACTTTCTCTCTATATATATTTCATATATAGGGTAAGAGAAAGTAAAAAAAATTAAAATATTATTGCGAAAACTGAATTGTAGAAACGAAAGAAAAAATGTAAGAGAAGCTTAATTTCCATCTCTACTCTCCTCATTTCTTTACACTAAAAAGATTAAGAATGAACGAGAAGAACTTGTCTCCCTCCTTCCCCCTCTTGAAAACAGTACGAATTAACCAGCTTTTTAAGCTGCCAATACGAATTAGAAGACGTTATAAGTGACCTTAGAGCAGCGTTTTCCAAACTGGAAAGGGCGCCTCTTATACGATTAAATATTTTTAAGGGAGGCGTTGTAACATAAAGTTTGGAAACCAAAATATATAAAAAAAGTAAACGTGTGGGGTCGTAGGACCTCCGGCAGGTATAATTTAATATGAATATTATTTAAATAGACGGAAAGCCCGCATTCGGCGGTTCCGAGCAAAAGGAGCAATTTTCCGACTACGATAGACAGAAAGAAATAAAGAGAAGGAGAAGGTGGGCGTGGCCTCACCAAGACTTCGGCTAATCTCGCCTTCCTCCGACTTCGCTCGGGCGCTGGGAACGCATTTTTGTTAGGAACGCGTTTTTGTTATGTTACAATTTCTCCCAATTCACCCTACGTAAGCCGCGTTAAAGAACTTCGTTCCAATAATAAGAATTATCGAGTAGACTGAAATGCATTGTTTTTATACCTATTATCGGGATTTTCTCTGGGGACCGGCAAAATACGAATTAGCCAGAAATACCAATAATCCGGATCCACAGAAATTGAGAAGACATTGAAATGGAATAAGAATTCTTTTTCATATTATCTATTTGGTTAATAAATACAAGAAGCAAGTGCAAAAAGAAAGTCTTAAAATGAAATGAACCGTTCGTATTTAGAACATACAAGTTTAATGTGGCCTGAAATCAATTAGGTCTAAGTTCAAAACTCACATTTGAGGTGTTGGGAAACACAGGTGTGCTTTAACCCACCCACACATACCCAAGGTCTCAGGTGGGCTCAAATAAATATATTCCGTATGGACAAAGTACTTTTTCATATTCAAGATTTAATGCCTTAAATATTACTTAAATTTCTCCTTTCTAAATATCAACGGTATGTTTATATTATTGGGAATGAGAAATAGAATAGGCCCTTTTTTATTTCAAATTTAACCAAATATTTTCTGGCTTAGCGTTTATTTTTCATTTTTCATCTTGCAAACTATCGATTCGTTTCCCTTATAAATATTAATAACAAATGCTTTTGTTATAGAATATCCGTACATAGCTTAAAACAAATAGCTGTCGTGATGAATAAAATTTTTATTTTTAAACATCGTATCTATAAATAAATAATTGAGGACGGATTCTGTTTCCATTTATATTTTAAAATCAAAATATTCAAAAATTTTAAATCCCTCATTAAAATGAACCAATAAATAAATAAATTATATTAGTATTTATAAGTCTAAAAGATTAAAAAATTAATTTCATTTCGTAAGCCTATTAAATTACTTGTTGAAAATAAAAATAGCCAATATTTAGAGCTAGCTATATTCTGTAATCAGGTTAAAAGTTTGAAATGTTTGATTCCAATAGAAGTCTGTTTAAACGATTTTTATTAAAGGTGAATCAGAACGAATTTTTAAAAGTGCCTAAAGGGTTAAAAACGAGCTTTAAGTGGCATAAAAATAGCAATCGACAAGTGCCTCTTATCAGGAGATTGCAAAAAGAGATTGTGGAAAAGATAAAAATAGTTATGTAGAGTATTTCCACTTTACCGATGGTATAGAATATCAACGTAGCCTATAGGCAAAAAAAGAAAGAGAATCGGGGTAGAAGAAACAATTAGAAATAATCCATTTTCTCATGATTATTTTATTTTAATATTAATTTTATTAAATTTGAAATTTTCGCGATATACAAGTAGGGCCTAATTGAAAAATCTGGTGTGATGGTCGCACAGCACACAACTTTCTCTTACCTTCGGTAATCGAAAGTTGTGTTCTGTACTTGTCACACCAGATTTTTTGTGTCGACATATACCGTATTTAGTTTCCGTTAGTACGGTACATTTGAATTCAAGATATAAAATTCATAAGAATGGGCCAATCTTTATATTTTGTTACCATGGCAACCATTTCTCCTATCTTCTATGAAAGTCCAAGAGCTGGCGACAAAAATGGGCAAGAGTTTTCTGAAGGCTAAAGATAAAATTTGTAATTCATATAATGGTTGTCATGGTAACAAGATATAAATATTTCTCTATATCTGTGTCTCTTTTCATATGAATTATAAATTTTACCCCTCTAAATCTCCCGAACTGTTCACTTTAGCGTGATTATGTACTAGACCATTTTTGATTGTAATTTAATTTCGATTATTTTTGTATGGATGAATTTTTGCGGAAAACAGCATAGTTTTCAAGATATTTGCGAAAAACCATCTTCCCGCAACTTTACCGGCTTATTCCCGCCAAAGGCCTCGGTACTGGAAGTGCTGACTCTAGAATATCTTTCCATCACTAAAATGCAACCTATATTAGCCTTCAGAAAACTCTTGCCCATTTTTGTCGCCAGCTCGCCGTCTAGAAATACAAGAGTAAAGTGTGCTTCAAAAGAGTTCAATGGAAAAATGAGAATAGAAAGAAGAACTAAAAAATAATTAATTTATGAATTTTACACAAAATCGTTGGAGCGGATTTTGAGAAAATCGAAAAAAACTGAAAAAGTGCACCAGTAAAGTACTAGTACTCTTTAGCCGATTTTGTTCAAAAGCTTCGTGTCACGTGCCAGGGAAGTGCCTAACTTGAATATAAAATTTCAACCTCCTAGCTCTTTTCTTTCTAGAGATATTTTGTTCCACACACACACAGGCAGAGAGACAGACCATTTTGCGAAAACAATTTTTTTGGGCTCAGGGGACCTCAAAACATGTATTTCCATCAAAACCTCGACATTGAATTTTTGACCTGAATACTTTCTCTCTCTATATATTAACATATAGAGGTAAAAGAAAGTAAAAAGGATCTTTTGTTTCATCTCAAGGAGAAGTAAGAACCCAACCTTTAAGAACCAAGTTCGACTATTAAATATAAATATTCAAAATAAGAATTCTCATGTAAAGCTATTTTTGATAGTAATTTTATTAAGAGGCTTCATACTACTAATACTAGATTTTTAAAATAACGAATTGCGTAAAAAAAATTTTATTTCTAATTTGACATTATTTCTTACCCTTAAATGTTAGAGACTCAATTTATTTTGCCTTTTCCGTATGTTGAGATATAATAAAATAATCATTAAATCGAAACAATACATTTCGACGAAATACTAAAGTACTAATTGGTTTTCGTATAGCTTTATAAAGGACTAGAGTTGACTTTCCGAGGGAAATTTTGCATTTGGGATTTCAACTAACCAATTATCTTTATTATAAAGTTGATGTTCATTTTGAAGAGAATGTTCTGTTTAAATTGGATACTGGCGAATTATTTTACCAAGTGTAAGTAGTTAATCCTAATTCTTATAAGGTGTTTATAAAGTTATACCGTAGTTATTATTAAATGAATAAAAGAAGAAAATTACTTTCCCAATATTCATGTTATACTCCCTTTAATAAATAAGAAAAGTAAAACTAAATAATCATAAAAAATCAAATTTCAACTGAATATTCTTCAAACCAATACCTAATAACTAGGAACCGACCAATATTCGGTTTCGGTTACGGTTTCGGCCAGTTTCGGCCAAAAATCATGGTTTCGGCCTTAGTTTCGGTTTCGGCCAAAAAGTAGCCGAACCTTTCGGCCGGCCGAAACCAGAGTCTGAAAAAATGGGATGAGCTCGCATGCAAAAAAAAAAAAGGTCAAATAATTTGCACTTGAGGGAGAAAAAAATTAGTCTCCCTAAAAAAAGGTAAAATGATTTTCACGGGAGGGAAAAAAATTCAAAAAAAAAAGGTAAAATGAAAAAAATTTTTTATAGGAAATACAAGTTTCGGTTTCGGTTACGGTTTCGGCCGAAACTAAGGTTGAGGCCGAATATTCGGTTTCGGTTTCGGCTGAAAATCTTGTTTCGGTCGGACCCTACTAATAACTAACTAATAATTCATAGAACTTTTTCTTGAAGAGGAGAAAATTTTGTGTGAACTTGATCAAAAATTCTACAATTCTTATTTCATGAAACACAGCGTATATTGTGAAAATTTGCTAAAATTTGAAGAAGGTCGCGAGATGCGACTGAAACATCAACTAGGAAATAAAATTTCATTTCATTCTATCTTTTCTCTCTTATCCTATCTTCTCTCTTTTTTAATTGTAATAAAATTTAAAAACAATTCAAAAAAGTGAAAAAAAAAGATAATAGAAAAGAAATTAAATTTTATTTTTTGGTCGACGTTTCGGTCGCATCTCGCTGCCTTCTTCAATGTTTTTGAAAATTGTTCAGGGTGCGATGTTTGTACTCATTAATGAGTGCAAAGACCTTAGGCTATCTCATTTTTTTAGACTTCTTATAATCTACACAGCTCTTGATATTACTAGTTTCAATTAAGTTATTTAATTTACAAAGCCTTTTAAATTTCCTAAAGAAATCTTTTAACTTCATTTGAATGAAAGCCACAAATCAAATTAGATTTGATAATTATTTCCATCTGATTATTGAACAAGATTATAATAAATCCAATTTGTATACGAGTTATTTGATATTGAGCAAAATGTTTTTACGACCTGAAGATTATTTCTAAACTCGTATGTTTTATAACTTTAATGGAAAAATTATTAAAATGAAATTTCGAAATAAATTTTAACCCTAAAAAAAATTCAATTTTATCTCAAATAAAAAATATTGGTCTAGTTTCGGGCTTTAACTTTATTAAACACTAAATAAAATAAAATTTTGAGTTTTATTACTACGCGTCTACCCAGTTGATAAAATAGACCGCATCCTAATATTATTTGTTGAGAGAAAATATCACGCTTTTATTACTGTAAAATGAAATCACTTTACTTTCTTTCTAAAATTTATTTTATAGCTGCAGTTCATTCAACTCTCAGCTTCTATTTAAAAAAATCTGGTGTTGCTGGTCGCACCAGATTTTTTGTTTCGACATATATTTAGTTTTCATCGATATACATGTATTAGAATTCAAGAGGTAAAATTTTATAAACATGGGAAAATATTTATATTTTGTGGCAACCATTTATCCTATCTTTTCTATGGAGTACAGGAGTAAAGTGGTCTTCAGAAAATTTCAATAGCAAAATGAGAATATACATTTTAAAGAGCATCTAAAAAATAATTGATTTTTGAATTTTAATCAAAATCGTTGGAGTGAATTTGGAGAAAATAGAAAAAAAACTGAAAAAGTACATCATTAAAGTACTAGTACTCTTTGGTCGATTTTGTTCTAAAGTTTCGTGTCACGTGCCACGGGGGTGCCTACCTTAAATATAAAATTTCAGCCTCCTAGCTCTTTCCGTTCTGGAAATATTTTGTTCACAGTCCCACAGACAGACACACAGACAGCCCATGTCGACCATGGGGACCTCAAAACGTGTACGGTATATCCAATCTCGATATCGAATTTTTGGCATGAATCCTATACTTTCTCTCTATATATTAACATATATAGAGGTAAGAGAAAGTAAAAATACCCTGGGGTAATTTAAGAAAACAAAGTGTTATTACAGATTTGTTCAAGAGATAAATATGTAATTTTGCATTGTATTAAATGATTCGTGTATTCCGGCATTTTCAGAATCCGGCATCCTGTTTAGGCCGGATTAGCACGACTCTATTCTATATAACAAACCCCCCCCCCATCCACCTTGGAAAAAATCTTGGGGTTGTTAACTACGTTAAAACAAATCCTACAACAAAATACAGACTACGTATTCAATTATTTTTGAAAAAACGATCGCAGGAAGCCATCGATTTCTAATATAATAAGGAATCGTAGAATGGCAACAGTAGCCAAAAAAAATGACTTATAAAGAAAAAAAATCTGAATAGCCAATATAGAGAAATAAACGTCGAAAAAGACCAAAAGCCAACATTATTATAGTCTCAACTACATAACAACTATGTAAAAAATAAGAATTGAATCATTTTTAGAATACGATATTTTATCAATAAATCAAAATTTTAGAATATTTTCTTCCAGGCCCCATAAACACCTCTTTAAATCGTTTCTAAAAAAGGTGAGGCAGAATAGTTAAAAATAAAACAACTACTATCGAAAAGGACTTATAAATCAATTTCTGACGTTTCGGGTCCGATCCTGCTTTTTCAGGACTATAAGATTCATTGATTTCTAAAAGACAGGTTTATTGCTTGAGATCTTCTCAGCTATCTTAACAGTCAGGTATAAAGTGGTTTTATAAAAACGATTCTGTTAAATTTATAAGCGACTCTTTAGAAACGACAGTTGAAATTTTTTAGGTGTCAAATGATTTCTTGATTTCCGAGATGTATTTATTTTATTTCCGAAATGTTACTAGATATAAATATCACATAAAAGTGACTTTAAATTAATTTTAATAAAAATAAAACACTTTAAGGGAGAGTGGGTTGAATCGGCCTTACTCCTCTCAGTGAGAAGTATTTTTTCTAATAAATATAATCTTCTTCTTCTTCTTCTTTCTTTGCCTTTATTATTCCCGTGGTGCGGGGTCGGCGGTAAAGGGGACGACGGAATGGGTTTTTTTGCGACCGGAAGAAATAGAAAAGGCCGGCCCATCGCACGGCCTGACGCCTGATGAAAATATAGAAGAAAGGGACAGACATGTAAAGAATAGAAGGACTGCAAGTGCCCAGCTAGGGTAGCTCGTGGTCGCCATCCACGTACCCACATGATGTGGGCCCCTGAGCAATTTCTAATAAATATAATATTTATATTAATAAAATGCTGGATTTCAAAATTTATTTGAAATTGAATAAAAAGTAAAAAGTGGAGGG
The DNA here is from genome assembly GCA_023213315.1 of Euborellia annulipes. Taxonomy (NCBI): domain Eukaryota; kingdom Metazoa; phylum Arthropoda; class Insecta; order Dermaptera; family Anisolabididae; genus Euborellia; species Euborellia annulipes. The sequence goes on from JAKCPI010000084.1 coordinate 179,053, forward strand.
GGTTGGAATGGCCTACTGGTCGCTAGAAGTCATTTTCAAATATTTTTCTCATTTTATTTGGAAAATACTAGCAGCAACACCCGCATTCGGCGGGTGATATGATGCGTGTATATAAATTTATTTTATCTATTTTAAACAAATGGAACCCCTTTCATCAAATAAAAAAGAAAAAAAATATTACTTTGAAAAATTATAGCTTTACATAAGGGAATTTCCGGAGAACAATAGACCTGCCTTGATGAACCACTTAAATCATTTTATTTTGTAAATATTCCGACGAGATTTTTGTACTGAAGATGACCAGGCGCGATGCCGATCGAAATATTTGCAAAATAAAATAATAGTGGTCCATCAAGGCTGGAGTATTATTGTATATTTCGGTTATTTCTTAGAAAAAAAAATATTTAGTGTACAGTATTTTTCCTTCTCTAAAACAAGTTATCTGAAAAATTGTGGCTCACGTTTAAGAAAATGCGACTGAAGAAGAGTTTAGAGCAGTGGCTCACAATCCATAGAAGACAACGGATCACCTCCCCCCCCCCTCCCCCCCCCAGGGGGTATGAATCATATGTATAGAAATATAAAAGAAATTAGAAAATCTAAATATAATCAAAAACTCACTAATTATTATGATCAGTGAGTGTCAATATTAAAGAATCTCCATATGTTTTCTCATGTGATTATTTCATTGTTTTTTTTTTTTTTTAATATGAAAAATATTTAAATAAAATTTGTGGTTCGAAAGTAGAAGAGAATTTCAATAAAACAATGAAATAATCACATGATAAAACCCATAGAGGTGCTTTAAAAGCGATCTTCACTGCATTTAATAAAAAAGTAAACTCACAAGTCTGATAGTCCCCGAAGCTTTTGCAGAGAGGCCCACGTTCACAAGCAGTCGCGAAGTTCAGCACTCACAACTAAAAAAATAAATTAGAAAAATAATGTTAAAATAATGAAAAAATGTAAATTGGATGTGTTTATACTAGATTTGAAGAAATGATCCTTAGATTAAAATAAATAAATAGCAATAAAAAGAACTTGTTGATTAAGAAAAAATTCTTTTAAATATTTTCCTCATAATTTAAGTGTCCAGGGGAATGAGTAAGGAAATCATAAATCATTAGTAAAGAAAAGGGTGTTGCAATTGGAAAAGAAAAAGTATAATTATATTTGCAATTGTCAATTCATTAAGATTTTCTACAATCTTTACCATAGATATATATATTGATTATATAAAAATTATATAGATCTAATATGTAGAAAATCCTATAAATTAACATTTTGCTAGTAAATATATATATACAGTAATATTAAAATCAAATTATAAACTATTTACGATGGAAATGACATTATATTTAATGAATTTGACAGGAAGAGGTGATTTTTCGAATTTAATGAATTTGTTATTGACATAGGATCATTTCCAAGAAGGGCTCGGACCTAACTCACTGGAGGGATGAATTTAGTTGATGCTAGCTGGTTTTATTTTACTATGATTAAAAATACTTTGCACTAAATTTTTTGTTTTAAATAAAGCCTGATATTGCTTCTAAGTTATTCACAATCTGGCTAGCAAATGAAATAAGTAATACATGTATGTTAATATTATCAATCGGCTCTGAAATATCCTAGGATATATTTATTAAAATAATTTAGTGTAACGTGTACTTATGCAAAATCAAGTCAAGTAGCCAATTAACTTTGGGTTAAGTGACACTGGAATTTTTTTTTAACTTCATTCTCTAAAATAATTAACTTTTGATATAAAATATTTATATAAGCCCTAAACAATATAAAGATATTTATTATATTATTTATAAAAAAAAAATGAAATCAATTAAAATCAAGTTTGACAGATGACTTTTCTGAACATAGATAATAAAAGATTACTCACCTTAATTTTATTATTATCGTTGTTTTAATAACACTGATTCTAATAATAATTGATTTAATTAAATAAATACACTCAAACACTAAATAAATAATAAAACACTAATAATTTCCTTTCACTGGTAAGAGAGCGGGAGAGAGCACGGCGGGCAGAGGGAATCAGAGGCAAAGAGAATAGAAACTAAACTTGAGCAAAAATCCAAAGAGATTATATCACAGATGGTGACACTGAGCACCTATTTAAATTTAAATTTAAGTTTTCAATATAAAATTATATTTATTAAACAAATTAATACCGGTACTTATTTTATTGATAATAAATGATATTTTTTAATAGAAATTTATTTTATCGGCTGTATGAATATTTAATAAAAAAAATTTATAAATATTTAGTAGGCTATATGCAGGGATGGGCAAGTTACTCGATTTTGAGTAACGAGATACAAAATACCAATTACTTCAGATTTTTGTAACGAAATACAAGATACCAATTATTCACGGGTTTGTGTAACGAGATACAAAATACCAATTACGTATTTCAAATACATTGAAAATACCAATTACAAACAAATTTTTCCTTGATTTTAAAATACTTTTTGGAGGGGTAATTCTGGAACTAGAGCCCTGCACGGATACAGGTTGGCCCGTAGGCCCGTTACCCGCCCGGCCCGCGGGCTTTGGAGGCCATGAAAAAAATTACGGGCGGATACGGGAGGGTAGCAAGTCTAAATAAACGGGTTCGGGCGGACGAGCATGCAAATGAAATTTTATTTAAAAATTATTAGACATTCGTTCTAATAAGATTTAAACTTTCGACCGTTGGTTCTCGTTGAAACATTTTGTAAATTAAAATTAAATATACAAATTAAACACTAGGTTATTTGTTTCAAAGGTTTTATTAATTAAAAATTAACACTTAATACGTATTTCGACAATTTCTTGTCATCATCAGAATGATTAATTTTTAATTAATAAAACCTTTGAAACAAATAACCTAGTGTTTAATTTGTATATTTAATTTTAATAGACATTCGTTCATTCATTCACTAAATCTCGGGCGGGTATGGGCGGGTTTGAAAAAATTCCGGGCGGGCCTGAAGAATGGTAAAAAAATTACGGGCCGGGTACGGGAGGGAAGTCAAAAAAAAAAAATACGGACACGGACCGGCCAAAAAAAATCGGCCCGTGCAGGGCTCTATCTGGAACCCTAAATAAATTTAGTTTAGGAAAGTGGCAGCTAAACTTATATTGGAGAATACCTTTGGAAAATCGAAAACAATAAAATTATTCATGACACTAAAAAAATTTATTTATAAAAATATGAAAAGGTTTGAAAAAACCAAGTTTTCAAAAGTTTTGTCGGATAATCTGGACCTTGATGGAGAATGAATAAACCCGCAAATGAAAACAATCTTTCAACTGGGGCAGAAGAACAAAGATTTAGTCGTTGAGAGCTGGTTGAAAGAAGAAAGCAAAAAAGTTTTTTAACGAAGAGTGAAAATTTGGCGGTTTGATTGACTTCTCTTTACTGGTTTTTACTAAGATTCAGAGCAGAGAACCCACACGACGATTACATACATACAGTAATATTAAATAAATTAAAACGATTTCAGCTCCCTCTGCAAGATTCTTATACTGCGGCAAATTAAAAAAAAAAAATCTGGTGTGACTGGCGCACAGCACACAACTTTCTCTTACCTTCGGTAATCGAAAGTTGTGTACTGTGCTTGTCACACCAGATTTTTTGTGTCGACATGTATTTAATTCCCGGCAGTAGTGAATATTTGAATTCAGATGTAAAATTTATAAGTATGGGAAAATATTTATATTTTGTTACCATGGCAACCATTTCTCCTATCTTTCCTATGAAGCACAAGAGTAAAGTGTGCTTCAAACAATTTTGAGGGCAAAACGAGAATATACATTTGAAAGAGCATCTAAAAAATAATTGATTTTTGAATTTTAATCAAAATCGTTAGAGCGAATTTTGAGAAAATCGAAAAAAACTGAAAAAGTACATCAGTAAAGTACTAGTACTCTTTGGCCGATTTTGATTAAAAGCTTATTTTTCCGGTCCCGGGGGTGTTTAACTTAAATATAAAATTTCAGCCTCATAGCTCAATTCCTTCATGCTTAAAAGTGAACACAGACACACACACACACACACCCACACACCCACCCACCCACCCACCCACAGACAGACCATGTCGCGAAAACCACTTTTTTGGATTCAGGGGACCTCAAAACGTGAAGATCCATCAAAATCTCGACATCGAATTTTTGACATGAAACCAATACTTTCTCTCTATATATATATTACATATATACATAGGTAAGAGAAAGTAAAAAGTATTTGGTATCTCGAATTTCAGATACCAATTACTAAAAAATGTAACGAAATACAAGATAGCAATTATTTTGCCTATGCTGTAACGAGATACAAAATACCAATTAATATTGTATTTGGTATCTTGTATTTCAAATACATGTAACTGATTAACGCCCATCCCTGGCTATATGAAATAAAAAATAAAAAAATAATTTTGGCAGAAAAAATATCTAGATTATTAATAAAAAAATTGGCATTAATTAATAATCTAATCATGAAGCTAATTTAAGAAATTTTATTTGAAAAAATATTTTTTATTGATTGTATTAAAAAATATTAGAAACGTGGGCGTAACCAGAGAATTTGGCTATGGGGGGGGGGGGCATGGACCAGCTATCCTCCGGAGGGCCTGGAAAGCCCCATATTTTCTCAATTTTTCTTGGGGCAGGGAGCTTTCTGGGGAGGGCACGAGCCTTCTGGGGGGCCGTGTCCCCCCCTCCGGGACCCCCTAGTTACGCCCATGATTAGAAGGTATTTTTGAAAAAATAATTATATATCACTACTATTAAAAGTATTTGGTATCTCGAATTTCAGATACCAATTACTAAAAAAATGTAACGAAATACAAGATAGCAATTATTTTGCCTATGCTGTAACGAGATACAAAATACCAATTAATATTGTATTTGGTATCTTGTATTTCAAATACATGTAACTGATTAACGCCCATCCCTGGCTATATGAAATAAAAAATAAAAAAATAATTTTGGCAGAAAAAATATCTAGATTATTAATAAAAAAATTGGCATTAATTAATAATCTAATCATGAAGCTAATTTGAGAAATTTTATTTGAAAAAATATTTTTTATTGATTGTATTAAAAAATATTAGAAACGTGGGCGTAACCAGAGAATTTGGCTATGGGGGGGGGGGGGCATGGACCAGCTATCCTCCGGAGGGCCTGGAAAGCCCCATATTTTCTCAATTTTTCTTGGGGCAGGGAGCTTTCTGGGGAGGGCACGAGCCTTCTGGGGGGCCGTGTCCCCCCTCCGGGACCCCCTAGTTACGCTCATGATTAGAAGATATTTTTGAAAAAATAATTATATAAGCTTATCACTACTATTAAAAATAGTACGCTAACCCCTACATCAAACCCGAGGGCTTGTGTCGACATATGATTAGTTTCCGACAGTACGTAACATTCGAATTTCAAGATGTGAAATTTATAAGTATGGTAAAATATTCATATTTTGTTGCCATGGCAACCATTTCTCCTATCTTTCCTATGAAGTACAAGAGTAAAGTGGTCTTCAGAAATTTCAATGGCAAAATGAGAATATACATTTTAAAGAGAATCTAAAAAATAATTGATTTTTCAATTTTAATCAAAATCGTTGGAGCGAATTTTGAGATAATAGAAAAAAAAACTGAAAAATTACATCAATCAAGTACTAGTACTCTTTGGTCGATTTTGTTCTAAAGTTTCGTGTCACGTCTCATGGAGGTGCCTAACTTAAATATAAAATTTCAACCTCCTAGCTCTTTACGTTCTTGAGATATTTTGTTCACAGGCACACAGACAGACCATCAAAATCTTGACATTGAATTTTTGTCATGAATCCAATACTTTCTCTCTATTTAAAAAAAAGGTAGGCAATCCAATTGGCTGACACTCGGTGCGTTCCATGGCATTTTGATTAATTGGACAAGAGCTCCTCTAAAGCGGATCACATAAATGTTTAGTTGTTATATCACACTAAAAATTAACAACTCTGAAATAATTAATTAGAGAGTTGGGTTGCCTGTTTTCCAGGCTACTAAATACAAAATAATTTTCGCGTTGATTAAAAAAAAGTTAAATTATGTGTTGCCATATGGAAATTTTATATGTGATCAATAAATTTTCATATTTTCAATTTTACCTCTATTAGTCTAAAATAATTAATTGTATTTTTTCTTGATTTAGTGTTTGCGGTGAGATATGGTGCCCCTCTGACGGAACAATATTTCAATTATTTATTTATTTTTTAAAACAAGTAATGTCATTGTTTTCAAAAGTTATTAACTAATAATAGGAACATATGTAGGCCTATATACATATAAAAATACAATCAATCTTTTTTTGACAAGTCTAACTAAAAAAAAAAAAAATTATATATATATATATATATATATATATATATATATGCGAAGATAAGTTTTCTCGGGTTGTGTCGCGTGTGATGTTGAGATTTACTCGACGTTTCGGCTCTCCTTTTAGAGCCATTTTCAAGAGTATGGGGGGGAATTGTTGGGGTGGTTTGTGGCAAGACTGCGAGCCCCGTAAACAAACCACCCCAACAATTCCCCCTAATTGCAATAAAAAGAATTATATAGACATAAAGTATATTAAAAATTCAAATATAAAACTAGCTATTAAAGAATTTTGTAACTAATTTCTATAACCCATGATGTAACAGTTATTTCTCTTTTTTCTTCTATCATATATAATTCAAAAAAATCTCTATCGTGGTAGAATCATTGTCATCGCTCTATCTCTAATTTTGAGATGTTTGCTAGCTTATCAAACTTATTTTAATCACAGAAATGAAGAGGAATGCAGCCAGATAGGAAGCCTCTATTATTAAAACAAACTTCTTTATCATTCGCATCTCAACTAGTCACATCATATGTTCAAATTTGCATTGTTTAATATCATAGGCTATTGTATAATATATACTGGCTTATGGACAGACGAATTAACAACTCTATTTAAAAAAAAAACAACCTCTTATACAACTGAAGATGGCACAATAAAATTGGCCGAAACATTTTGTAATAAAGGAGTTTGATTTAATAATAGAGGCTTCCTAACTGGCTGCTTTCTTTTTCATTTCTGTAATTGAATTGTAAACAACCATTTTCTTTATTAATTACACAGGGGAACAGTAATTTTGTTGCCGGACTATTTGAAGTTATTTCTGGGTAACTTATTTATGTAACGCTGATTCTAAAAATGTCATCAGTTTTGTCCCATCACGTTAAGCTAGAGAGAAAAGTAAATTTTAATAGAAAATCTGCCCTAAAACTGTACTAAATTTGAATTACTTAGATTTTTTGAAGGCGTTACCTCTTAAAAATATGCAGATAGATGAATTACATAGAAATAAAAAGTTTCAGTTCAATCGGAGGTGATTTAGTGGTGCAAAATAAGGCTAGAAAAATTGAATTTTTTCAGTTTTTTTAACTTTGGACCCCCTAATACATTTTTTCTACCCCTGAATGCAAAAAAAACATATTTTTACGATATTCTATAGTTCTTTATCTTCCCAAAAATCATCCATTCATGAAAATCTATTAATTACTAGCGAAATTATGAATAAAATTAGTTAAATATATCTAAATAGTTATAAGTATATTCTGATGGGAAGAGATCTCTACTGTAGGTAAGAGAGAGCGGAGCGCCTAAAAGATAGGCAGCCAATGTGTTTTTTTTACCAGACTTTGATAACTGTTTTGTTTATAATTTCGTTAATTATTAACAGATTTGCCCGAATGAATGATTTTTGGAAAGCTATAGAATATCGTAAAAAAATATATTTTTTGCATTCATGGATGGAAAAATTGTATGGGGTTATTGGGTATTGTAGGGGTGTCCAAATTTAAAAAAAAACTGAAAAAATTCAATTTTTCTAGTCCTATTTTGCACCACTAAATTACCTCCGATTGAACTGAAACTTTATTTCTATGTAATTCATCTATCTGCATATTTTTATTGAGTAACTTCTTAAAAAATTTAGGTAATTCAAAATTTCAACCGCTTTAGAGCTATTAAAATTTAATTTTCTCAATAGCTCTAACTTGATGGTATATCATGTTGATGGCATTTTTGGAATCAGCGCTACCCAAATACCCAGAAATAGCTTTAAATACTCCGGCAACAAAGAAAAAGTCTTTTTTGTTCCCCTGTGTTATTTTAACCCCAATCAATCAAATATTTTTCTATCTACTTGTCATCGATATGAGTGAAAAGCTGGAAGTTCTACCCGAAAAAGTCACACAAAATACATATGATTTAATATTCATATTCTATTGGTAAAACTTTAATGGCCTTTAATTCAAAACGGAGATGAAACTAATAAACAAGGTTTTCATCGAAATTTTATCTGAACATCCATCTCCCTTCCAGCGGCTACAATTTCCCTTCGGCGAAATCGTGTTTGTTTACATTGTGAGATTCTGTTTATGTAAATTGATGCAAGCCTGCCTGCTCTTGTTTTTGATCATTACCTTTAATAATTGCTACTACAAAACAAAATGAATTCCTTCCATATCTACTTGGGAAAACTCTGTTTTAAGTTGAGCGAAAACTTTAATGAACAAATACAATAAAGACTAAATATCTTTTATAGTTCTGTTATCAAGTATTCACCTTGATAATTTCCCCCCTTTTTAAAGGTCATTTGTGTCTTTATCACTTCACATTTATTCAATGTGACGTTGAGAAATTCAAATTAAGCTAAAAAATAAACAGCAGAATCGCTTTTTTATTCATTAAGACATTTAAAAAGAACATTGGCTAAAGTTTAAGATAAGCAAAACAACTCAAAAAGTAGCCTATAAATGTATATAGCGATGTTCTCTCTAGGCTTAACATAAATCTATGAGATGAAATAAGAAAAACCACTTGCAGTTACATTTCCATTTATTTTATAACAATAGCTATGGAAAAATTTAAATTTTTATATGAAAGAAAAATCAATTTTTTTTTTTTTTTATCGAAAATTTGTACCTGAGGTGACGTAGAATAAGAGGTTTGGTCAACACATGACTTTATCAGGACATTTAATATGTAAATCAATATTTTTAGAGCTATTAAATTGTCTTTTATAGCCTGACGTCAAGTTATTTAAAGCAATGTTTTTTTTTCCCCTATATTACGTACTTCTTTTATTTTTGTTTTATCTTCATCTCCAACCGCTCATCAAATAATGAATTTCTCATGTGAATTTTTATGAGTGTAGAATTTTTTTTTTTAATCAAACATCATAAAATTTTCTAAAACCCTTAAAGTCAGTTACATCTTACGGTATGTGTAGACCTACATATTTAAAAAATAATCAATTTATTTGCATATTTATGAAATTAAAAAATAATAAAAGAACAGTTAAAAAGAATTGGAACATTTATATTAGACTTAAAATAAATTTTCCTAGAATATGATATATATACTAATGTATAAAGGGAATACTGTTCCCAGCAAAAAGAGATAAAAGCCAAACATCAATTCTCTGATAATAAAATCCCCTTTAGCAATTTTGTCTTAATTTAACTTTAGTTTAGTTGGAAACTCATCAGAGTTGTGGTTTTATTAATAAATATATTAAAATTAAAAAAATAATAATGCATAGACTTTTCTACGAAACTAAAAGCTCTATCAAATTGCTTTTATCATGGTATTTTGTTTTGTTATTAATATTTATTATTCATATTTTCAATTCGTTATTTAAATAAATCGCGAGCTTTAATTCATGTAAGATCAGCCATTTCCAGAACTTTGAATCCCTCCCCGGGCCTAGAGTTAGAGGTGTTGACAAATGTTAATATTGATTGTTTTCACGTCAATAGCGCCTATTGACGTGAAAACAATCAATATCAATCGGATGGTCGGATCCCAGGCAGTCCAAAGAAAATTTATTGGTATCCTAATGGCCAAAATAAAATCTTTGGATTGCCTGAGATCGGAACCCTCGACCCTTGCTATATAAGGCCGGATTCACACACAAGTGGCGTTTGCCACTGGCGTGGAGATGGCGTGGCGCTGGACGTGGCGTGGTGTGGATAAGATGTGGCGCGTGCATCACACACAAATGGCTCAGTCCACGCCAGTCACTTTATCTGAGCAAATATTTCCAACACCGTTCTCCAATTCCAAATCAAGATAGATATTCTGCATATGCATTTAAATATTAAATCTAAATAAAAATATTTATTTTATAATTTGTGTAGTTATTTATGTTTATTTAACCATATTTAATTTATTTTAATATTTAATTTTTTACAAAGTAATGAAATATGGATATAATATAGCAAATTTGGATATTAAAATCCATATCGCATCAATAATTTAAGGGCAAAGGTTGCAAAACAAATGGTTTGCTAGTGGCGAACGCCACTTATGGTCGCCATAGATGGCGTCGGAATGGTGTGGTTTCGGCGCCATTCGCCACGCCTCCGCCACGCCATGTCAGTGTATATTGGGCTATAGGTTAACATAGAAGTGGCAGAAGCCAGATCCACGCCATCGCCACGCCACGCCATACGCCACTTGTGTGTGAATTGGGCCTAAGGCAGGCGCTCTTGGTTGTTAGCCAATTCAACCCTTCACTTTTATTTTCTAGCCTATTCATTTAGAGATATTTTGTCATCATTGCTAACAGGTTTCATTGAAAACCATTAAAATTATGCAATAGGCCCTAAATAAAAAAAAATCTGATCGTACATCGTTTCCATCTTCAAAGTCAAATACATTACACCTTAATCTGAATTCCAAAAATAATAAGAAGTTAATTAAAATTTAACTCCAATGAAGATATTGTATTAATATTGTAAAATTAATATTCTTAATTAGTGTTTTCATAAAATTAATTAACTTTTAAGCTTTTTAATCCCAAATTAATATAGCCTATATTCTCTGAATTGAAATAATAATTTATTATTAGAGTTCAAAATGAAATATACTAATAATACTTGGAAAGTTTATGAAATTGACTGAAGATATTCCTTCAAAGAAAATAAGTGGGGTGGATTATTATTAAATTGGTTTAGTCTGCAGATATTCTAACTTAACATAGAATAAAACATTTATCTGGTTTAGGATCTGAGAAACTTTACTAACAACTAATTAAATTAATGAAAGTTGTACCAAGTCAGATTGTTAAGTAAGTTATCATTAAGCCCATAAATACCTGCTGTTCAGTACTAGAATGCGATTCCGAAATAATATATTTCACCTGAGACAAGAAAATGTAACAATAAATCGAAAATGAAAAATTAAATTAATTATTAGTTGAAAAAAAAAAATAGTGAATTACTTTTCATTAATTTATAAAAATTTCCTCTTAATAAAAGAGGGAAAACAGAAATTTTACTCTGATAAATTTACTATTTATCCAAGTGACGTTAAATAACCTATAGTCAAATTCAAATTAATATAGAAAGAGCTGGTTTTAGTTAGGAGATTATCTAATAACTAGAGACCGGATGTTCATGCACAATCAAACCTTAAAATATGCATGCATCAATGCACTATAAAATTAAAGGACATGCGTTTATCTGAGAACAAGTTCTTGAACAGAAAATGATCTTTCTACATCGCATGTAAAGCGCGAAAGTATGAAAATATTAAAAATACTTTTTAATTTTTGTCACATAAATTATACTTTAAAAGCAACTACAGAAAAATATTCAAAACAAGCTTTTTTCTTTAAAAAAATGTTAAAATATGCATGAAAAATAAGGTTGTTTTGGTTAAAAATTGGCAAAACATGCATGAAATTTCTCCAAAAAATGCCGAAATATGCACATATGCTCGCAACAAATACTCATGAAATGGATAACTGCAAAGTTTCAGGAACATATTCAGGTTCTATACAAACATGCATTTGCATGAACATCCGGGCTCTAGTGGTAACATATTGTCTAGGGGCATTCGGTATTGCATTAGTTCTGTTGGCGGATAATTTTAACTTTAAAATTGGCAAAAATCAATAAAACATTTACAAAATAATAATGTTTATATAATAATGTTTAATGGCTGGAAATATATTGAGGAAGGATATACATGCAGGCAGCCAAGAAATAAAAAAACGCCCTCGATTCCCTTTGAATGTCCAGACGTTTCGGGCAAAATTTATTCGCCCATCCTCAGTGAACTATTCTAGTGGGAGAGAGTTAAGTCTCCTTTGGTATACATAGTGGTTGTTAGGTTCTACTACGTATTCTATTTAATGTAACAATATGATGATAAATGAGTTTTTTGTTATTAAAACTTTTTGCTATTTTCATAGTCAAGATACAATCAAGTAATGTGTAATGTAATTACATTACACATTACTTGATTGTATCTTGACTATGAAAATAGCAAAAAGTTGTAATTACATTACACATTACTTGATTGTATCTTGACTATGAAAATAGCAAAAAGTTTTAATAACAAAAACTCATTTATCATCATATTGTTACATTAAATAGAATACGTAGTAGAACCTAACAACAACTATGTATACCAAAGGAGACTTAACTCTCTCCCACTAGAATAGTTCACTGAGGAAGGGCGAATAAATTTTGCCCGAAACGTCTGGACATTCAAAGGGAATCGAGAGCGTTTTTTATTTCTTGGCTGCCTGCATTTATATCCTTCCTCTACATTTACAAAATGTCATGCCCTTTAAATATTGTAAAAATATAAAACTTAATGTATCAAAGGAATGAAACATAAAAAAAAAAATTCGCGAGCATTTTATCATATTATAAATGACTTAATGATTATGAGATAATAAATTTTTGAATAGTCTTAAAAGCTTTATATGCAAAAGAAAATAATATTTTATATAGCCTATATTATATTAATTTATGCATATATTAATATTTTTAGATTTATTTTAAAGAGAATTATCATAAAAAAGTGAAATCTTTATGTCGTTGAATGATTCAAGTTTAGTAATATTATGTGACCGGTTCAACTTGATGTCAAATTATTTGATGGGGATTAATCAAAATGAACAATAGTGGCATTGGTGCAGTGGTTAGCGTGCTGGCCTTCTGTACCGCGGGTTCCCATCCCGTCTCAATTTCAATTTAATTGGCTACCCAAGAATGATGGGAAGGTAGGTGTATGAGTTGGTGTATTAACTTTTGTTTTTTGTTTAATTCCATTTATTTGTGTATTTTTCATTAAATAGAATTAATCAGTTTAAGTAAAAGCTGTATGCATTTTAGAGACGAAAAAAGAATGCAGCCAACTGAGAAATAAATAAATTGAATTTTTAATTGACTAAACGAACAAAATTTAAAAAAAAAAAATAAAATAAATTTGTATTAGTTGGAACAAAACAAATTTGTCACTGCATAAGTAGACGGAGTAGAAATTTTTGCCCGGAAATGAAAAATATGTAAATAATTTTTATTTCTTTTGAAACAATCCAAGTACCTCATTTGCAACAATTATTGATGATGAATGATAAATATTTTAAATTAACATTATTTGAAATTATGGAATCCCCGTCTGCGCGCCAAATCCATTCATAATTATCAGATTAGAAATGGGATTGAAGTCATTTTCTTTGTAATAATAATGTCAGTTATGACGAATGTTTAGATAATTACCGTCTGGTAAATAGAGATTTATTATTCAACAAGAATTGAGGGCAGCAGTGATGTTGCAGTAAATCTCGAAATATAAGTGTTTATTTATAATTGTTCTTCTATTTACTTTTATTAAGTAATATAATAATTAGAAAATAATACGAAATAAGTACTCGAGAAACTTTTCATTTGTATTTTAAAATTTCATGAATTAGGAAGGAGAGTCTGGTGTCAAAAAACAAATTTCGAAATTGAAATTCCAATGGAAAGGTCCTCTAAATCGAAAAATCAAAAATATAATCTAAACTATGAGTTCTAGAAAGCTGAAATTTTAAACAAACTCTAATATACGGTATGAAGGGTTTTGGTTAAAATAGGTCAACATATGGTACACCTGTCATTTGTTATTATTATTATTATCTAATTAAACGCTGTATTATTTAACTAAGTAAATTCCTGCAGGACTGTTGCCAGAAAATTTTTAGGAGGGGTGTGTGGGTAGGACGATCTGGATGATTATCTCAAAAGAATTTAAAAAAAATTTTACGGTAATTATATTTATCTCTAAATTTTTATTTATTTCTTTTTTGGGGGGACCTTCATATCATCCCTGGATTTTCGTCTGCTTATAGGGTCGAAAGGTTGTACAGTGTGCGCCACAATTAAGTCCCCACCCGGGGGTAGTGAAATCATTTTAAATTTGAAAAGGTAAATTAAAATCATCTGTACCAAATTTTTTTTTATCTTTTCGTCATTCCCATAATAGGAGAATTTTCACTGCCAGCGAACCTCTGAATCTGATGCATCTAATTGTTCCTCTGATCATGTAAAATCAACCAATAACTAGGTTTAAAATTTAAAGTTACAGTGGCGCAACCAGGATATGCTCCTGGGGGGGGTTCCGGGGGGGCTGATCTCAAATATTTTTCTGTGAAAAAATTTTTTTTTGCAGAACCGAAGTTTTTTTGCCTTGCGGGGAAATTTTTTGCAGTCCGTAAAAATATTTTACCTTTTTTTTAGAGACGCTAAATTTTTGCCGCCCCGTGGAACCAAATTTTTTTTCCATGCGCCGCCCGCGGAATATTTCCTCTTTTGCGGAACCGAAATGATTATACTTTTCTTTTCTATTTGTAATATATATATTTTGATTTTTTTTTATCTCCTGGGGGGGGGTTAAAACCCTAAAACCCCCCCCCCTGGTTGCGCTTATGTAAAGTTATATTATATTTTTTAAAACGAAAATATAAATTAATGAAAAATATATATGACGAAAATTTTGTAAAATCGAAAAAAAAAATACAGTAGAATAATCAAATTTTTTTATAAATTGTTCGAATAATACATCTCTATGTCTGTGTATAGGCAAATTGTAATAGTATGTGACTAAGTTGGTTTGTGTGCCTCTGTTGTCAGGCGGAGCCTGCGCTGCTCTACGATTCGGTGCACGTGTTCGCCAAGGGGCTGGCAGCCCTCGATAGGAGCCACACGTTGCGCCCAGCCAACCTGAGCTGCGACCAGGAGAGGCCCTGGGATGATGGCCTGTCCCTCTACAACTACATCAACTCGGTGAGTCCCCAAGGAACACTCTCCCCCCCCCCTCCCTCTTCTTCTCTCTCTGGCTCCTTTTCAAGGAGACAACTTCTCTCCATGCAGGTGGGTATTCCATTAATTTATTCTCGAGATAAAAAAAAGTGAGTTTTAAAATGACAGTGAAAAGAATATGGGGATGTAATTATAAATTACTATAGTACAAGCGTTGAGTGTAGACGAAATAATTCATTATTTTTTTACAATATTATAAATAAATATTAATTCATTAATATCTATATAGGAGTTAAAATAATATTTCGATTTTCTCAAAATTGGATTTAACGATTTTGATTAAAATTCATAAATTAATTATTTTTTAGATAAATCCGGTCTTTAAAATGTATATTCTCATTTTGCGTTCAAAATTGTTTGAAGCTCTCTTTACTCATCTACTTCATAGGAAAGATAGAAAAAATCGTTGTCATGGTTTAACAGAATATGAATATTTTCCTCTACTTATAAATTTTGAATTCAAATGTACCCTACTGTCGGAAACGAAATATATGTCGACACAAAAAACTGGTGTGACAAGCACAGAACACAACTTTCGATTAACGAAGGTAATAGAAAGTTGTCCTATTACTCCAGATTTTTTTATGTATCTTCACTCCAAATAGATTGATTTAATTTAAATGTAAATTTATTTATTTCTCTAATTTTAGATTGCATTTCTCCCCCTGCCCCACTTTTTTTTTAAATTCGTTTAAGCTCGTTTTCGGCATCGGAGGCCATTGAGACCCCGTCCCTATTTATTTCATTTGTATTCAATTCAATTGAAATAAATTTTGTCGCCTGGGACGGAATGCGAACCCTCGACCCTTGGTACAAATGGCTAGCACGCCAATCCCTACACCAAGGCCCGAATTTACAAATTTTATTTTTATTTATTATTAATCACATATTAATTAAGAGATTTTTAAAATAAGCTTAGATGATTTAAAAATCAACTGTCAAATTAGTTCGGTATGCTTGCAATAGATGACAGACTAGTCTAACAGACGATATAGTATTAGTCTATATCTGGCCTATATTTATATATTTTTATGCTTTTATAACATAATATATAATAACATTTATAAAGTATTTATTGTTAAAAGATCAATGAAAATCAACCAAATGCATTAAATATTATTTGCTACCATTCTGACATCTCTTGGCAAATTTTTGAATTACTTGTTTTTTGGGCATACTTTTTATGACACACAACGCCCTCTTATCGGGAAAAACATGCGTAACCACTTCGCTCCCGTTCCCCATTAAGTTTAAAGCTCTCGCAATATCCCTCTACAAAAAGAAGGGGGCTTTAAAAAATAATTGGTTTTTTATATAATATTTATTTTATCTCTCTTCTTATCAGTGTTTTTATTTTTTAAAATAATTTCAAAGTTGCCCTTGACTTATGGCTCAGAGGTAGAGTATTAGCTTCCGATTACAAAGGTCAAGGATTCGCATCACCTCTCAGGGGACAAAATTCACGTATTTCAATTGAATTGGATACCATTCAATTAAAATAAACAGGGACTAAATTGACTCCGATGCCGAAAAAGACCTTCAAACGAATTTACAAAAAAAAAAAAAAAAATGCAAAGTACTGTATCTTCAAGAAATTCAAAGAAATTTTAACAGACTTCTTGAAATATATTTCCATTAATTTTTTCATTTTCCTATTGTAGTCTATAACCCATGTGATTTAGATATTTAAACCCCTTCAATTTAATTTTCAAGCAAAAATAGGTATAATTGCTACACATTGAGGAGTTTTGGAGGGCAAAGCTTAGGTGCACCGAAGGCGTACAATGTGACTAGTATTAACTAAGTTCTTATGTCCACATACAAATTTGTTTTCTTCTTGTTATTCGGTTTTTTCCCATATATTGTTTTAATAAATATTTTGTGTTCATATTTCATCTAGAATCCTATATAAATATTTGATTCACTTTTTAAACAAGAGTACAAACTAACAAAAGAACAAAATTCAAGATAAAATATAAAAATTCGAAAATAAATCTCAATTGAAACTTTCCCAATATAGTAAATAATTAAATGATATTCATTAAAAGTTGTTTTATGTGGATTTTTTTTTGTTCTCGTTGGAAACTCCATTAACGAGACTTCATTGTCTGTCTATCCAAAAGAGAACTCAGCAACTACTTAACAAGACGAATGAAAACCTTGTGAAATGCGATTAAAAAAGTTTATTTTTTAACGAAAATACAATGAAGCCTATAGCTGATTTTATTTGATAGGGTTGCGTAAAATATGGATCAATCATAATTATAAAAATCTGATTTCTGGACCACCCAGCACATGACTTTTTCTTAGCTTAAGTAGTCGAAAGTTGTGTGATGTGCTGTCTCACCGGATTTTTTGTTGAGATTTATTTACTTTATTAAAAGCCAAGAGATAAAATTTATAATATTGGGAAAATATTTCTTTTTTAGTTACCTATCGTTACTAGTCTTCAAACTATTTTTGTGGCAAAATGAGAATATACAATTTAAAGGTCATCTGAAAAATAATTGATTTATGAATTTTAATCAAAATCGTTGGAGTGAATTTTGAGAAAATCGAAAAAAACTGAAAAAGTACTAGTATTCTTTGACTGTTTAAAGGCTTCGTGTTATGTGCCTGGGAGTTCTTCAAATATAAAATTTCAACTTCATAGCTCTTTATGTTCTTAAGATATTTTGTTCACAGAGACCAATTTGCGGGACCCACTTTTTTGGACTCAGGAAACCCCAAAACACATCAAAATCTCGATATCGAATTTTTGACATGAAACCAATACTTTCTCTCTAAATCTTACATATATATGTAAGAGAAAGTAAAAAAACTGGGAAAACATACTTCAGTCAAGTAGGCCTACTAGTGCTTTTTGAGCAATTTGAAAACATTACGAATTTTCTTTAAAGCTCTTGCGAACCGATACATCTAAATATAAACAGGTAAATTACTATAGGGAAATTAAATAATAATTTTTTTAAAGTAAATACTAATAATAAACAGGTATGATATTTTCCATTAAATTTGTTTATTTAATTAATAGGCTCGTGTAAATTTGTTTATTGTATGATTCTATAATTTGTATTTCATTTATTAAATTCAGAGCTATAGGCTTGGAAATAAATTTCAAGATATTTACATTATCTGTTGTCCCATAAACAAACGCGCTATCGCTTAAGAGGGGGAGGATTTCCCAATGGGCCGGGTGCCAATTAGGACTCTTCTCTGTTCTACTGAAACCTCCTCTCTTTGACGTTGACCCAATTCTCTATCGTACATATGCCACGGGATAAAAAAAAAAGTTCAAAGATTTAAACCCGTGGATTTTTTATCATCCTATTTACTCTATATATTCCAAATGTTAACTTCCAGCCAGCAGTTTTCAACCGGTGCTGCGAACTATAGCGCGGGTAGGCATCAAAAACTTAAGTAGTAGTACTTTACTGATGTACTTTTTCACTTTATTCGATTTCCTCAAAATTCGCTCCAACGTTTTTGATTAAAATTCAAAAATCATTATTTTTTAGATGCTCTTTGAAATGTGTATTTTCATTTTGCCCTCAAAATTGTTTGAAGCACACTTTACTCTTGTGCTTCATAGGTGAAAAGATATGAGAACTGGTTGCCATGGTAACAAAATACAAATATTTTCCCATACTTATAAATTTTACATCTTGAATTCTAATATATAGGTGGAAACTATATATATGGTAATACAAAAAAAGCCCACGGGGCTTGGAGTAGTTGGTAGCGTGTCTACCTTCTATACCGAACGTCGCGGGTTCGGACCCCAGGCAGTCCGAAGATTTTATTTAAGGCATTTGGATACCAAATGGCTTAAATAAGAATGCCTGGACCCCAATATGTTTAATAACACTGTGCTACAAAATGAAACTTTTTTCTGGTCCCGAGAAAATTCCTTCAGATTCTTAAGTAAAATGACCTCCTGAATCCAAATAGGACCTCCGTTTTCCCCCACCACGTACCGTTTTCGGGGGGAGCCCCCTACTTATTTCCACCCCTTTTCGTTAATTATAGGGCCACGAAAAAAATTTGGAGTGATGAAAAGGAATATTTTAGCCTTAACATTTCTTCAGAAGGTCTAGAGAAGTGAAAAGTTAAAAAACATTAACATTTGAACTCAAGGAGGGGTGTGGGGGAGGATTTTGTCCCTTAAAATGCAAAAAAAAATCATTAAAAATGATCGATTTTTTCTGATTTTTCACATTTTTTTTCACTGATTTTCTACATATTCCAGCGGACAGACCCACCTCACCCTTCCTTAAACATCCCTCAACTAAAAAAAAATATATAGGACAAAGCGGGTGGGGTGTGAGCGATTCCGAAGCCCTTCCAAGAAGATGGAAGATTCACAGCTCAGTTGGTCAAATTGGCAAATATGCGGATAACTTTCATTTTTTCGGGCTGATCTTTACAAATTTAAACTTAAATATACGGATTCTTCTATGTCCTTCAATATTTCCATATTTTATCTAAAAGGGTAGAAATTATTTCTTGTCAATAATTGAAAAAAATTCTTCTTGCAAGGGCTTCGGAATCGCTCACACCCCACCCACTTTGTCCTATATATTTTTTTTAGTTGAGGGATGTTTAAGGAAGGGTGAGATGGGTCTGTCAGCTGGAATATGTAGAAAATCAGTGAAAAAATTGGGAAAAATCAGAAAAAATCGATCATTTTTAATGATTTTTCTGCATTTTAAGGGACAAAATCCTCCCCCCATCCCCCCTTGAGTCCAAATGTTAATGTTTTTTAACTTTTCACTTCTCTAGACCTTCTGAAGAAATGTTAAGGCTAAAATATTCCTTTTCATCACTCCAAATTTTTTTTGTGGCCCTATAATTAACAAAAAGGGGTGGAAATAAGTAGGGGGCTCCCCCCGAAAACGGTACGTGCTGGGGGAAAACAGAGGTCATATTTGGATTCAGGAGGTCATTTTACTTAAGAATCTGAAGGAATTTTCTCGGGGCTTTTTTTTCTTGTTGCACAGTGTAATCAATAACGGTTATCGTCTAAAGTCTTAAATGGCCTAAGTTGCCGAAAAGACTGTGTGAATGAGTGTATGAATGTGAGTGTGAATGAGAAAAAAGTGTGAATGTTTTTTTATTATTAAAAAAAAAGAATACAAAAAATCTGGTGTGACAAGCACAGAACACAACTTTCGATTACCGAAGGTAAGAGAAAGTTTTGTGCCGTGTGACAGTCACACCAGATTTTTTCCTATGAAGTTCAAGAGAAAAGTGTGCTTTAAAAAAATCTCAAGAGAAAAATGAGAATATACATTTTAAAGAGCATCTAAGAAATAATAGTTTTATGAATTTTAATCAAAATCATTGGAGCGAATTTTAAGAAAATCGCAAAAAACAGCAAATGTACATCAGTACTTTTTGACCAATTTTGTTTAAAAGCTTATTTTAATCTAACTTAAATATAAAGTTTCATCCTTGTAGCTCGTTCATGGTTTAAATTGAACACACACACAGACGAATTTTTGACATGAAACCAATACACTATATTAAATATAAAGGTAAGAGAAATTAAAAAGAGTGGAAATAGTCAAATTAACTAAATTTATAATTATACCAGTATAAGTTGCATTATCAGATTCGAAGAGATTTATAAATGGAATAATAATAATGTGTTTGAAAGCAAGCACACAGGTGTGGTGAAAATCATTGTGCTCTATTCAGATTGTGTCAACATCGAGTCAAGTTATACTATCAAAGAGAAATGCGGACTACATTCAAGAGCCTTTGGCTCCCAAATAGCTCCTTTCTCTAGCTCTATTTGTATTGACAAAACACCAAGTGACATTCTTATCTTCCTAATAATAATTTTAAATTTAATAGAAATAAGAGATGAAAAATATGAAAGAGCGATCGTCTAAGAAAAAAAATTCATTTTAATTTTCTCTTTAATGAAGATGAATGATGTGAAAAAAGAAGATAAAAAAGTATTAATTTTATTTTTCTTTATAAGAACCATGAGATCGTTTGTTTTTGTTTGATGGAAGGTAGATAAAGTTCTGAAGCGAATAATCAAAAAGTGAGTTGGTAATTTGGGTTGTCTACATCCAATGGTAAATTAGCTGCACAGTTCGGTTATCCGCACTCTGACACTTCAAACTGTAGATTTAATTACTGTAAATAATTATTATATTATAGTTTGGAGGGAAAGTGGTGTAGGTTTTCCGTGAAACATATTTATAAGTAAAATTTATTTAGAATATGTGTGGTTTCACTAAGTTGTAAATGAAAGAAATATTTAATTTCTAACTTGATATATTTCGGGCTATTAACCCATCTTCAGGAGTACATGTGACTGAGTGAATAAAAGAGAGTAGATGCTACCAGGCTTAGAAAGGAGGGGGGCCAGTCAAAGGTAGTTGAACTAGCAAATTAAAATCCTTCCTAGAATAGGCAGCCCCTGCAGAGGCAAGCCTAGTCTCAAGCAAACACTTACAAATGTCCCCAACTCCTCCCCCCCACTCCTATCTAAGCCCCTCCTACCTAAGCCTGGTAGCATCTACTCTCTTTTATTCACTGTCACATGTACTCCTGAAGATATAATAATAACCCGAAATATATCGACTTAGAAATTCAATATTTCTTTCATTTACAACTTAGTGAAACCTCACATATTCTAAATAATTTTTAATTATTACTTTCTCTTACCTATGTATATATGTAATATATATATAGAGAGAAAGTATTGGATTCATGTCAAAAATTCGATGTCGAGATTTTGATGGATCTTCACGTTTTGAGGTCCCCTGAATCCAAAAAAGTGGTTTTCGCGACATGGTCTGTCTGTCTGTGTGTCTGTCTGTGTGTCTGTCTGTGTGTCTGTCTGTGTGTCTGTCTGTCTGTGTGTCTGTAAACAAAATATCTCAAGAACGAAAAGAGCTAGGAGGTTGAAATTTTATATTTAAGTTAGACACCCCCATGGGACGTGACACGAAGCTTTTGAACAAAATCGACCAAAAAGTACTAGTACTTTACTGATGCACTTTTTCAGTTTTTTTCGATTTTCTCAAAATTTGCTCCAACGATTTTTTTTTAAATTCATATATCAACTATTTTTTAGTTGCTCTTTAAAATGTATATTCTCATTTTGTGATTGAAATCTTCTGAAGACCACTTTACTCTTGTTCTCCATAGAAAAGATAGGAGAAATGGTTGCCATGGTAACAAAATATAAACATTTTGCCATACTTATATATTTTACATCTTGAAAATCGAATGTACCATACTGTCGGAAACTAAATACATGTCGACACAAAAAATCTGGTGTGACAAGCACAGTACACAACTTTCGATTACCGAAGGTAAGAGAAAGTTGTGTGCTGTGCGCCAGTCACACCAGATTTTTATATTCCCGATGTCTCAGTCAAAAAAATGAATGATTTTAAAAACGTTTAAAAAGATTATTAAAAAAAGGCATGAACTTTCTTATACATTAGCCATTTGAAAGCAAGTCGCATGAGATCCATATATGCGACGCACGCTATTTAGTGGTACACAATCGGTTGAGGAAACTTTGTGAAACACTGGATTAGAGGTTGCTTGGCCAAGTTTAAGTTTAAAATTCGATTGGTTAAGCCGTTTTGATGCTCAAAGACACAAAATACACAGACACAAAGGAGAAATTGAGAGACAGAAAGGATTGAGGTATTGGTTAAACCTCAAAAGGAGATTTGTTGAATTTTCAGTACGATTGATGATGAAAGTTTTCCATCGATCGATCGCCATTATTTTTATTAAGCTACAAATAAAATTTAATTAATAATTTTAGTCTAATGAGATCGTTTTAACATTTTGATGAATTAACTAAGAGATCATAAAATATAAAATAAAATCTTTGGAACTGTATATTAAAAGAAGTAATAAAAATTTACTTGCGACAGTAATTTAGCTTCTTATTAAGTCAAGCTAAAGTATTAATTAATTTATCTTTTTCATTTGCTTTTTTGAGACAATTCTAAAAATTCTAAGCAATCGTTAAAGTTTTTTTAAACTTGATCATTGCCCTCAGGCTTGGTCTAGTGGCTAGCGTGCTGGCCTTCTATACCAAGGGTCGCTGGTTCGTATCCCAGGCAGTCCGATGATTTTATTTAAGCCATTTGGATACCAAATTGAGTTGCCGAAAAGACTGTGTGCATGTGTGCGTGAGTGTGAATGAGAAAAAAATCTGGTGTGACTGGCGCACAGCACACAACTTTCTCTTACCCTTCGGTAAGAGAAAGTTGTGCACCGTGCTGGTCACACCAGATTTTTTTTGTCGAGATATATTTAGTTTCCCATAGCACCTTAGTTTCAAACTTGCATTTTAAATGTTGACTTCTTGAAATAAACTATGGTTATTTTTCAAAATTTTAATCTCATATTTGGACATTTTATACACAATATAGAATCGTAAATAAATACAAAATTTCATAAGAATTGGAAAAAAAAATTTTAAATGCGTAAAAAGTTCCAAAGGGGACCCCCTTTTGAATCGAAATTAACATACAAATCCCTATAGGAAATTAACATTAGGCCTATGAGAGAAGGCGGAGAGACAGGCGATAATGTTTGCAAGTGAGAGAGAGAGAGATATATATGTTTTCTCCTAAGCAATTAAAGACACAAATAAATGGGAATTTAAATAATAATTGATTTTTAATCTAATAAAAAGAAAAAGATTTAAATTCCGTTACCATGGCAACCATTTCTATCTTTCCTATGAAGAACAAGAGTAAAGTGGTCTTCAGAAGATTTCAACGGCAAAATGAGAATATACATTTTAAAGAGCATCTAAAAAATAATTGATTTTTGAATTTTAAAAAAAATCCTTGGAGGGAATTTTGAGAAAATCGAAAAAAACTGAAAAAGTACATCAGTAAAGTACTAGTACTTTTTGGCCGATTTTGTTCAAAAGCTTATTTTGAGCGTGTGGGAAGGTACCTAAGTTAAATATAAAATTTCAATCCGGTAGCTCAATTCCTTCATGCTAAAAATCTGAAAAGACCCTCCACACATACAGACACACACACACACATACACACACACACACACACAGACCAATTTGCGGGACCCACTTTTTTGGACTCAGGGGACCTCAAAACATGTATATCCATCAAAATCTCGACATCGAATTTTTGACATGATCGCAATACTTTCTCTCCTATATATTTCATATATAGGCTAAGAGAAAGTAAAAAAGTGTGAGTGTTAAAAAAAAAATGATCATTATTCCAAGTATAAAACAATCTGGCCTAATGATTTTTACTTATAGTCCTATTTCATGTTAATATATACATGTATATGGAAAGTATTGGATTCATGTCAAAATTTGATGTCTAGATTTTGATGGAAATACATTTTTTGAGGCCCCCTGAATCCAAAAAAGTGGGTCCCGCAAAATTGTCTGTCTGTATGTGAACAAAATATCTCCAGAACGGAAAGAGCTAGGAGGTTGGAATTTTACATTTAAGTTAGGTACCCCCGTGGCACTTGACACGAAGTTTTCGAACAAAATCCGCCAAAGAATACTAGTACTTTACTGATGTATTTTCTCAGTTTTTTTTTGAGTTTCTCAAAATTCGCTGCAACTAATATGATTAAAATTCATAAATGAATTATTTTTTAGATTCTCTTTAAAATCTATATTCTCATTTTGCTTTTGAAATCTTACGAAGACTACTTTACTTTTGTACTTCATTAGAAAAAGGAGAAATGGTTGCCATGGTAACAGAATATAAATATTTTCCCATGTTTATAAATTTTAGATCTTGAATTTTAATATATCGGCGGAAACTAAATACAGGCTATCTCGACACAAAAAAATCTGGTGTGAAAAGCACAGAACGCAACTTTCAATTATCGAAGGTAATAGAAAGTTGAATGCTATCACACCAGATTGTTTAAGTCTACTTTCTCAAATTATTCATAATTATATGAAGATTTTAATTGAAAGTAGCAATGAATATAAAAATGTAGAAAAACAGAGATAAATCCCTCTCAGTGTTAAAGAAATTAATTTTTATTTCCAGGTCAACGTATTGGTCTGAGACTTCCCTCAAAAATTTGAAGAAAAAAAAAAATTAAAATAAATATAAATACGTTTTGAACATTAATGTAAAATGTCCTTTACATCGATGTAGAGAGTTTAGCATCATTCATCTCTTAAAAACGTCTCAAATGAGTTTTTTATTTATTCCCTTTGAAGAATTTTTTATACGAATATGGGATATAAATAAAAATATTTCATTTAATACATTTTTTAGATTTTCCAACAATAATATTAATATAATGAAACATTCGTTTGATGAAGCACTTGCATAACAAAACTTAAATAAAATTGAAAAAAAAAGTAAGTTTTTATTTAAAATTCTTTAATGCCTGAAATGTACGGAATTTCATCAAATCATTTGATTGAAAATATTTTTGGTTAAACTACGTATATAAATTATTTTAATTCTTTTAGAAAATATTTCATATATTCTGATACAAAGGGTGGGAGGAGGAATTAAAATAAAACAAAAAAGTAAATAACCTCTAAATGGACACTGAATATTTCTGAGAATGATGAACAGATTTTTATAAAAGCTATGCGATAAACGGTGGCTGGGAGAGGCCCAATAATTATATATTCTAGGTAATGGAAGTGAGGCCCAGCGACCTGTTGCTTTGCCCCCGAGGTTTAAGCCGATGGTCGCAGAATTTCTATTTAAAGGAATAAAAGCCCTTCATCTTTATAGGCTAACAATTTATTCTAAAAGCAATGATTTGCTTATTATAAAAAAAATTGTAGAATATAATGACAAAGATTTGACTAGATTAGTAGAGTGGAGAGGCCTACTATGAAAGAAATGGAATTTACGATATTTGTGTGAGAAGTGGCTATCCAACGATTAGATTAATGGAAGAGAGCATTGCAGCCAGGCAGGACAGTATCTATCTCAAAATTTCAAAGAATGAAAACGTTTCGGCTTTATTTAGATAAAACCATCTTCAGTTCTTATGAGAATATTGTCAAACTCAATGTATACACCAATGAGATGCGGATAGAGTTGTTATATATAAACATATGCATATATAAAAATATAAAATTTGCACATAGATGTAGTATGCTCATTAGTATATATGGTCACGTCTTAAATCAATAGAGATCTGTATATAAAAATCTGTATAAATTAAGATTTGGCCATATACATACTATATGCATATGTATTTATATAACAACTCTATCTGCATCTCAATGGTGTATTCATTGACATGGGCGTAACTAGGGAGGTGCCGGGAGGGCCTGGACCCCAGAAGGCTCGTGCCCCCCCCCCCCCAGAAAGCTCCTTGCCCCAAGAAAAATTGAGAAAATATGGGGCTTTCCAGGCCCACCGGGGAGTATCCATGCCCCGCCCCCTCCAGCCAAATTCTCTAGTTACGCCCATGTTCATTGAGTTTGCCTATATTTTCATAGGAACTGAAGATGGCCTTATCTAATTAAAGCCGAAAAGTTTTCTTTTATTGAGATTTTCATTCGATAGAGACTCTCCTGTCTGGCAATCTGCAATCCTCTCTTCCATTAATCTAAATGGAATTTACTATTTGAAATTTTATCTTCAAATTTTAAACGACTTTATCTTCTTTATCGCCCTGGCGGGCGGCGTTTCGTACGCGTTTAGTAGTTAAAAATTTTGAATTTGCCTCTCCGAATTTTGCCAATCAGCGCTGTCCCTGAGGCATCGCTGAGGCCTGATTGGTGCGTTCACACCGGTTAAGGGCTTTATATATAAGTATGATATTTTATTTTACATGAAATATATAGAATAACTAATTTAGAATATTTTACAAAATGTTCGCGGTGTTAATAAATGTGCAAAAATGCAGTGTTTGATCACTGGACTGGCAAATTCTTCCTTTTGTGCTAGGGGCCAGGAGTTTGCGTTGCATACGAAAAATATAATTTCATTTGAATTGATGATAAAACGGAAAGGGGTCTAATGGCCTCCGAAAAATACTAAATAAATTTTAAATAACAAACAACCTAGTAATTTATATTTTGGAATATTCTATTGTCTTATTGGATAATCAAAATTGTATTGTCCAAAATATAAACTAGTTGAATTATTTGGAAATTATTTTAATTTTTATGATGTATTTTAATCAATATTGTTTTTATTAACATACAACTCTGAATGTTAATTGTAAGATTAATAATATAATAATTTTAATAAAAAAATTTGTGACATACCAAGTAGCATCGTAGTATGCTGAATATCTGTTATTTTGTTTGCAGGTAACTCTTCATGGGCTGACAGGACACATCGAGTTTAGTGAAGGTCGACGTACTAATTTCAAACTCGATCTGCTTAAACTCCGCCGTGAGGAACTTGTCAAAGTCGGTGAATGGCGGCCTGGAGCTGGAATCAATCTCACGGAACCAACGGCCTTCTACGAAACAGCAGCCAACAATATCACTCTGATAGTCATGACACTCGAGGTAAGACACCTGCCAAACAAACAAGAAAATAAACTCTTAATTATGTTTTAATTTATATGTGTTTATTTAAGAGTATTTTAACTACCACGTGAGACTAATCGGATAAAGACAATTAATTTTCTATTTAATTTTAATGGAAATTAACATGCTTATTTTGCAAATTTATAATCAGCTCGTTAAAATATCAATAACTCGAAATCGATTAATTATTTTGTGGTAGATCAGATTCACCTAGTACAATAGTGGCGAACCTAAATAAAGTGTTTAAAGTTTTCGTGGCCACACTAACACAAACAATCAGAAACAGAAATATTTGAGAGATCTATAAAATTTACCCCTTAACTAGAAAAATTACTTTAACCTCTTATTTTTTACTTTCTCTTACCTCTATATATATGTTAATACTCGTATATATAGAGAGAGAAAGTATTGGTTTCATGTCAAAAATTCGATGTCGAGATTTTGATGGATATACACGTTTTGAGGTCCCCAGAATCCAAAAAATCTGGTGTGACTGTCGCACAGCACACAACTTTCTCTTACCTTCGGTAATCGAAAGTTGTGTACTGTGCTTGTCACACCAGATTTTTTGTGTCGACATGTATTTAGTTCCCGGCAGTAGGGAATATATGAATTCAGATGTAAAATTTATAAGTATGGGAAAATATTTATATTTTGTAACCATGGCAACCATTTCTCCTATCTTTCCTATGAAGCACAAGAGTAAAGTGTGCTTCAAACAATTTTGAGGGCAAAACGAGAATATACATTTGAAAGAGTATCTAAAAAATAATTGATTTTTGAATTTTAATCAAAATCGTTAGAGCGAATTTTGAGAAAATCGAAAAAAACTGAAAAAGTACATTAGTAAAGTACTAGTACTCTTTGGCCGATTTTGATTAAAAGCTTATTTTTCCGGTCCCGGGGGGTGTTTAACTTAAATATAAAATTTCAACCTCCTAGCTCAATTCCTTCATGCTTAAAATTGAACACACACACACACACCCACCCACCCACACACACACAGACAGACCATGTCGCGAAAACCACTTTTTTGGATTCAGGGGACCTCAAAACGTGAAGATCCATCAAAATCTCGACATCGAATTTTTGACATGAATCCAATACTTTCTCTCTATATATATATTACATATATACATAGGTAAGAGAAAGTAAAAAGTGGTTTTTGCGACATGGCCTGTCTGTGAACAAAATATCTCAAGAACGAAAAGAGCTAGGAGGTTGAAATTTTATATTTAAGTTAGGCACCCCCATGGGACGTGACACGAAGCTTTTGAACAAAATCGACCAAAGAGTACTAGTACTTTACTGATGCACTTTTTCAGTTTTTTTGGATTTTCTCTGAATTTGCTCCAACGATTTTTTTTTAAATTCAAAAATCAATTATTTTTTAGATTCTCTATAAAATGTATATTCTCATTTTGTCATTGAAATCTTCTGAAGACCACTTTTCTCTTGTTCTCCATAGAAAAGATAGGAGAAATGGTTGCCATGGTAACAAAATATAAATATTTCGTCATACTTATAAATTTTACATCTTGAATTCAATCGTACCCTATGGTCGGAAACTAAATACATTTCGACACAAAAAAATCTGGTGTGACAAGCACAGAACACAACTTTCGATTACCGAAGGTAAGAGAAAGTTGTTTGCTGTGCGCCAGTCACACCAGATTTTTTTTTTATTTATACTCTTTCGGCTACAGATACCATTTAGAGTTTAAACTTCTCCTACGGTGCATGTGTATGCAGCCCGCAGTGCATGTTATAGGTAAATCGAAGAGAGATGTCACATGCGAGTGAGATTACGCACTCCCTGTACCTCATAATCTATTAGCTAGATCGTAGCACAGACGTGTCCATCTTTTCGGTTTTGAGTTTATATTAATTGGGAAATTAATTTAAAGTTATACTCTTGAATATTTAACTGGCTACAGTTTAAAATCCAAGGTAAGTCTTACATTACGCACTCATGAGTTTATAAAGAGCCAATATTTTAATTATTTGATTGAAGTCAAATCTATTCGTGACAAGTGGATCTCTAGTGAGATTATGAGTCGGCGTTTGATTTGTTTTCTGCTAATGGTGGCAAGTGGGAGGGTGTGGCATCTCACCCGTACTGAAAGGGAAAGATGCCACCCTTTTAGTCAGGGATTCAGCTATTATTTTTAAAACAAAGCATATTTAATATTTTTTTGTTATAAAATGTTACTTCACGAATATATAACTTAAAGTTTTTCTTCAAAGAACTAGATAGGGGAAATCTCTAAACAACCATTTATCTCTAGAAGTGATGATGGTAAGGTCTTAAAAGATATTAATATCATGTAGAAAAAGAAAGAAAAAGATTAAATTAACAAAAAATCAATAACAAGATTATTTGCATGTTCAAAAAAAAAAAAATGAATTTACTTGAAAGATTATTTGTACCTTTATTCTTTTTTTTTTTGACAAAGATAAATGAATGATTCAACCTCTCAGGGTTTTCTCTTTTTGAGTCAACTAATTCAAAAGAGCTCCACTTAAGAGGGGCATTTTTTAATGATCGAATTTAAAAAGACAACCCAGCTAGCTTCGCCATTCAGTTTGGTTAATGGGGAAAAAGAAACGAAAAGGAAAAAAAGATAAAAGAAATTTATCGAATTTGTAAAAAAAAAAAAAATAAATAATAATAATAAAATAAAAGTCATATTCGTACATTTATATTCAAATATATTTCAGTTCATTATTTTACTCATTAATTGAATAGAATATAAGCCCCTATATACCAGATTTTATTTCTATATATACGAGATTTATTAGTGACTTTTGCCTCCCCCCCCCCCCCCCCCCACAATCCTGACTACGTTACTGGCCTCAAACCACCCCGAAAAATTCTTTACCTATTAAAAAAAAACTCCATGAAATTCCGTTGAGTAGTTTCGAACTCTATGCGTTATAAACTAAACAGACTCAGGTCTATTCTCTAAAAACAGACGTTAAAATTTTTCATCATAAATTGGATGTTAAAAGTAAAATAATAACATCAGCGTTAAAAAATGCTATTCTCTAAGCCAAGTTTTAACATTGATGTTAACATTTAACTTTTAGCACCAGGTGTTAACGTTCAATATGAAGAGAGATATGTTATTCGTGTTTTTACACCCCTCAAAATCATCTCGCCATGCGCATTACTAACTTGATTTGTTATTCTCAATCTATTGGTAAGAAGCCTACCTGACACACCAGCGTTAAAAAATGCTATTCTCTAAACCAACCATCTACGTTAACATGTTCATTTTATCTCAAAGCTGTCAAAATCATGACCTTACTTTTTGATTAAAGACCCCATTTTGTAGCATTAAACACGGCGTTAAAATATTCATACACCCCCTAGACATGACATTTACCGTTAAAGTTTTTGCTTACAGAATAACAATTTGAGGCAAGGTGTTAAAATGAATTAACTCTGATTTCAGATGTTTAAAAGTTAACGTTTTTACTTACAGAATAGACCTATTTGTAATTTATATTATAAAAATCAATACTTTCTCTCTATATATATTTCATATATAGGGTAAGAGAAAGTAAAAAGTAAAAATGATATTTAATTTCCAAGAAAATCTGGCCAAAACAGCTGTAAAGCTGGAGACCATGTAAAATATAAACTAAACTAAACTTCCAAGAAAAAAATATATTTTTGTCACCCGCTATTTGATTAGTAAAGCAGGGTCGGAACTAGGAGATTTTTAGGGGGGGCAAAATTTAATTTGCCTCCCCTGCTTAAAATTTTCTA